>CAUYON010105816.1:0-16459 GCA_963573935.1 Arctocebus calabarensis
GGAAGATGAAATTTGATAAATAGTTTCTGGGTGAGTTTACTTTTGTGGTAGAGGTTTGCACTGGTCATTGTGGAGGATAGGTCTGAGAATATCCTGGAGAGCTGGCTTAGTTATAGCAAATTTCTTCAGCATGTGGATGTCATTAAAATATTTAATTTCTCCATCGTAAATGAAACTCAGTTTAGCTAGATACAAAATCCTGGGTTGAAAGTTCTTTTGTTTTAGGAGATTGAAAGTCGATGAAAATTCTTTTCTAGCTTGAAAGGTTTGAACAGAGAGATCTGCAGTTATTCTAGTATTCTTTCCCTTGTAGGTAATGGATTTCTTACATCTGGCTGCTTTCAGAATTTTCTCTTTCATATTAACTTTCGTGAACTTAATTATGATGTGCCTGGAGGATGTCTTATTTGGGTTGGGTTGTGCTGGGGTTCTAAAACTGTCTGCTATCTGAATTTCAGAATCTCTTGGCATGTCTGGAAAGTTCTCTTTCATAATCTCATAAAGAAGAGACTCTGTGCCTTGTGATGCCACTTCATCATTTTCAGGTATCCCTATAATGCGAATATTGGTTTTCTTTGAGTTATCCCAGAGCTGTCTGAGAGAATGATCCTTTTTTGCCTTCCATTTCTCTTCTTCTTTGGACGTTTGGGAGCATTTGAAAGCTTTGTCTTCCATGTCAGAAATCCTTTCTTCTGCTTGCTCCATTCTGTTACTGAGGGAGTCTCCTGTATTTCTCAGATCTTTGAGGGCTACAACTTTTCATCTCAATGTGTCAAAACCTTTGGTCATTTTGTCTTTGAATTCATTCAGTTCTTGAGACATCTTTTGGGTCATCTTTTGGATTGCTGCTTGAAATTCTAATTCCATCTTTTCCTCCATTGCGCTGATCTTAGCAGTGCTGCTCTCTGATAGCAGAGTCTGCTAGACTCTGAATTCAACTTCTGACATCTCAGCCATTTATTTATGCAAGGGATCTTGTGCTGTATCTACCTTGTCATTCCTTGGGGGAGTTGATCTAATCTGATTATTCATATTGCCAGAGTTTTTCTGTTGATTCTGCCTCATGATTATTTTTCACTGTTGCCTATGACCGTCCTCAGAGTTGGGGAGGTGTCTCTCCCAGATCAGACCCTGACAAAATCACTCTGTTGTTATTGGATCTTTGTAGGGAGTGACTGGGTCAATTTTTTAAAATCCACTCTGCCAGTCTCTCTTTTACTTGGTTTATTTGAACCATTTACATTTAATATAACCATTGATATGTTAGGGCTGTTGTTGGGTGGAGGGTTCTATAAAAACCTGTGAGTTCTTCTATATTTCTGCTAGCTATCTGTATGATTGTATTTTTGTTTGTTCTTTTGGACTATATAAGCCATTTATAGAATTCTGTTTTAATTTATCTATTTTTTTTTTGTCAAGGAAGAAAGGATTTACTGCAGAAGATGTCAACAGACAGTGAGAGGAATATACTGCCTTAAATCTGCCTCCCCAACCAATGGGGTTAGGGGGTTTCCTGGCGGTGAAATGAATAATGCAAAAGGGGAGTGAACATCGTTATATGTTTGTGGTGAAGTGCAGGGCACACATGCTCAGTGAGAAATGTTACTACATACAGTTTAGTATCTAAAAATGTTGGATAAGCAGGGATTTTAGTAGTACAATAAGCTGAGTGTTGATACTGGTCATTCTTTCAGTCTTGTGTGGCAGGCTGGATGTAGAGAATAGGCTGCTCAGCTGTTCCTTAGGCATAGTCTATAGTGGGGTGTCACTTATTCTGTCTTCTCCAGACAAACAGGTAGTCTAAGTCTCTGTAGTTATCTTGTGGCTGCAAGGAGATTCTGCTGTTCCATTATGGATGCTAGAAGTCCAAGATTAAGATATTGCAGGTTTGATTTCTCCTGAAATCTCTCTCCTTGGCTTCAAGACACCTTCTTGCTTCATCCTCATAAGGCCTTTCTTCTGGGGTCATGCATCCTGGTGATTGGTCTCTCTCTCTCACACACACAACCTCCCTCCCTCCTATGAAGACACTATCCTATTGGATTGGGGCCTTATTACCTTATTTAACCTTATTCATCTACTTAAAGACCCTATCTCCAAACACACATTGAGGTTTAGGGCTTTAGCATGTAAATTTTGTGGATATGGTTGAATGCAAGACAATGCCCCATCCCCAAATTTTCTTAGGCTTAAAACAGATATGAGGCCTGTATACCGACAGACAGCAGTCCTTGGCCAACTTCATCCTGGTCCCTTGACTTGCAGAAACTTCACTGAGGGGAGAAGGATATTACTCATGATGTGCAGAAAAAAACAGCCACCAAAGGCTTAAATGAGAGCCACCTTTCAAAGAGTTGTTTCCAAAGAACCATTTCAGCTAACCAAAATCTCTCATCCATAGGGTGCTGGCCCCATATGCTGGAGGTGGAGCGTTCAAGCCCAGCCCAGGCCAAAAACTTTTACAAGTGAAGTAGCATCCTGATGAACCAGACAAGAAATTGAAACATGCAGGTGAAGGACCTCAGATGTATGCCTCAGTCTCCTCTGCTGGAAGACCTATCTATGGTATTTTTGAGTGTATCTATTAGTGGCTACTGGAGATAGTATATTATGTATACCTAGTCTATCACTGTCTACTTGTCATTATTTTATCAGTTCAAGTAAAGTACAGTATAATATAATATACTAGGGTTTATGTTTATTCCTTCCAAAGCTCATGAAATTTAACTGCCATTGTAATATATTAAGATGCGGGACCTTTAAGAAGTGTTTAGATCAAGAAGGCTCTGCTCAAACAAATGAATTAGTGCCATTATCACAGAAGTGAGTTCATTATCACAGGAGTGGGCTCAGCTCCTCTTGCTCTCTTTTTCTATTTGACCTTCTCCCGTGTGATGCAACAAGAAGATTTTCGTCAGGTGCTGACACCTTGATATTGGACTTTCAAGCCTCCAGACTGTGAGCCAGTAAGTTCCTCTTTATTATAAATTACCTGGTCTGCTGTATTCTCTTACAGAAACACAAATGGGCTAAGGAAGAAACTGATGTCAGTAATGGAGTTTTGCTATAACATATACTTAAACATGTAAAAGCATCTTTGAAACCAGGTAATGGGCAGAGGCTGGAAGAGTTTGGAGGAACAGGCTAGAAAAAGCCTATCTTGCTCTGAAGACAGCATTAAAGGCAATTCAGGTGAGGGCTCAGGAGAAGAGAAGAGCTATAGAGAAAGCCAGAAACGTCTTAGAAATAACTTCAGTGATTGTGATCAGAATGTTGGCAGAAATACAGACAGTAAAGGCCATTATGATGTAGTTGGAAATGAAAATGAGGAAGAAAACACTGGAAACTGGAGTAAAGGCCTAAAACAACAACAACAACAAAAAAGTGGCAGAGAACTTGACTGAATTGTGTCTGCACCTGAGGACTTTATGGAAGGCAGTATTCAAGAACAATGAATGAAGATATCTGATGAGAGAAATTTCTAAGCAAAAAATTGAAGGTGCTGTGCAGTTTCTTTTAACTGCATGTAGTAAATGCAAGAGGAGAAAAATGATTTGAAGATGGATTTTATAATTAGAAGAGAAGCAGAACATAAACATTTGGGAAATCTTCAGTCTGACTGTGTAAAGAATGAAAAGGCTGTTTGGAAGAGAATTCCAAGGGTATGGACAAATCATGTTTTGTTTAAGGGATTAGTACAGATGAAAGGAAGCCAGGTGCTATTCAGAGTACCAAGAATGACCCAGAAGGCATTTCAGTTATCTTTCAAGCTGCCCCTCCCATCACAGACCCAGAGCTCTAGGACAGCAAAACTGTTTAGGCCAACAGTTCTCAACCTATGGGTTGCGACCCACAAGATCTGTATTAAAGGGCCGTGGCATTAGGGAAGTTGAGAACCACTAGTTTAGGCAAATGGGCCTGGGGCATCCTCCATGGGTTCACTGCCCAGGTGTCTGCTCCCTGCATTCCAGTGCAGCATCCTTTGACTGTCCCTGGTGTGGCTCAGGTGGGCTCTGGAGAGCATAAGCCATAAACCTGAGTAGCATTCCTGAAATGCTAATTGCAGTCACAGAGAGTGCACAGGTCATGGAGGCGTGGCTACCTCCACCTAGATTTCAAAGGATGTATTAGACAGCCCTGGGGCCCAGACAGCAATCTGCTGCAAGAACGGAGCTGCTGTACAGAGCTCTCACTGGGTTTTCCTAGTGCAGCCACAGAGTAGGGTCACCCATGAGAGGACAGAACCATGGAGCTCTCAGCATGCAGTGACAGCCTGGGAGAGCTATAAGCATGAGATTTCAAGCCATGAGAACTATTCCATGTACCCTGCGAAGCTGTGAGGATGGGGTTTCCCAAGACTGCAGGGGACCGACTCCCACCCAGTGTGTCTAGAGGCAGCACAGAAAGTCACAGGACATGGAGTCAAAGAACATTATTCCTGAGGCTTATGATTTAATGTTGCTCACTCACCCCCTTGGGTTTTAGACATACTTGGGTGAAGTTACCCTATTCTTCTTGCCTGTTTCTTCCTTTTGAAATGGGAATGTTTATCCTATGCCTGTCCCACCATTGCTTTTTTGAAAGAAGATAACTTATTTTGATTTTGCAGGCTCTCAACTGGAGGGGAAATTGCCTCAGAATGAATCTTGCCTTAACTTTCAGCCATATCTGATTTAAATGACTGTTAGCTTTTGAGTTGACACTGGAATGAGTTGAGACTTTGAGGGCTAATGGGATGAAATCCATGTATTCTGTATGTGAGGACATGAATTTGAGAAGTCCAGGGGCAAAATGCTATGGCTTTAACATTCGTGCCCTCCAAAACTCATATTGAAATTTAATTGGCATTGTAACAGTATTAAGAGGTGGGACCTTTAAGAGGTGCTTAGGTCATGAGGGCATTACCAAGGGCACAGGCCACCTGTCCTCAAAGATGACAAAAGGTTAGAGAAGTTACAAGGTTACTACATAGGTCCAACACATACCCTCTAAAGGGTATATAGATAACAGAGACATCTGCTGCAGGAGGGGTAGCAATTAGTGGCTTTTGTACTTGACACAGACTGCCTGGCTAATGCCTGTACAGAGTTTCCAGGACAGAGTCTAGCTCTGCTTTACTCCCTTGCCTCAGAATGTCCAAGACTTCAGAACTGTGAGTAAACAATTTTCTTTCTTTCTCTTTCTTTCTTTCTTTCTTTCTTTCTTTCTTTCTTTCTTTCTTTCTTTCTTTCTTTCTTTCTTTCTTTCTTTTTTTTGAGACAGTCTCACTCTGTTACCTTAGGTTACAGTGTCATGGTGTCATAGCTCACAGCAACCTCAAACTCTTGGGCTCAAGAGATCCTCTTGCCTCAGCCTCTGGAGTAGTTGGGACTACAGGTGCCTGCCATAGTGCCTAGCTAGTTTTTCTACTTTTGGTAGAGACAGGGTCTTGCTCTTGCTCAAGCTGGTCTTGAATTTCTGAGCTCAAGCAATCCACCCACCTCTGCCTCCTAGAGTGTTAGGATTATAGGTGTGAGCCACTGTGCCTGACTACAAATACATTTTCTGTTTATGATCCTATCCAGTCTATGGTATTCTGTCACACCAGCACAAATGGACTAAAACACCTTGCCTCCCTTTATATCCCTCCAATCTCCCCATTTACAGTGTAATTATTTCAAAAATTTCTCTACCTAATTTAGAACCACATTAGGCAGTATTATAATTTTCTTCAATTATCAAATGTAATTCAAAAACTTGTACAAGAAGGAAGCATATTGTATTTATACACCTGATTACCATGCTTTCTGCACCTTCCCAATGTTCTTTATTTCCTTTCTGTTTAGAGAACTTCCTTCAGCCATTCATTTAGGGTTGTTTTGCTGGAGACAAATTCTCTTAGTTTTCCTTCATCTGAGAATGTCTTGGATCCCCTTCATTCCTGAAGGATATGTGTATTTTTGCTTGATGTAAGGTTGACAGTTCTTTCTTTTCAGCACTTGAAAAATATTCCACATATACCACTTTCTTCTGGCCTTCATGGTTGCTGTTGAAAGATACACTGACATTCTAATTGTTTTCCCACTATAGGTAAGTTGTCATTTTTCTCATGGATGCTTTCATGATTTGTTTTTGTCTTTGGTTTCCAAAAGTTTAATTATGTTGTGTCTCCGCATGATTCCTTTGTGTTTTCCACCTTCAGGTTTGCTCGCCTTCTTGAATCTGTAAAAATATTTCCCTCACCAAATTTGGGAAGCTTTTCAGCTATTAAGCCTTCATGTATTTTTCAGCCCTACCCACTTTCTTCTCTCCTTCTGACACTCTGATGACATGAGTGTTAAATCCCTTGTCATAGGTCTGGGAGGCTATGTTCTTTTTTTTTTGGTCTATTTTCTCTCTGTCATTTACAGTGAGCAATTTCTATTGTTCCATTTCCCAGTTTACTGATTCATTCCTCCATCCCCCATGCTATTGATGAGCCCATCAAATGAGACTTTTATTTTGGTTATTGCACTTCTCAGTTTTAAAATTTCCATTTGGGCTTGGCGCCTGTGGCTCAACGGGCTAAGGCACCAGCCACGTACACCTGAGCTGGCGGGTTCAAATCCAACCCGGACCCGCCAAACAACAATGACAGCTGCAACCAAAAAATGGCTGGGCGTTGTGGCGGGCTCCTGTAGTCCCAGCTACTTGGGAGGCAGAGGGAAGAGACTCGCTTGAGCCCAGGAATTGGAGGTTGCTTTGAGCTGTGATGCCACAGCACTCTATCCAGGGTGACAGCTTGAGGCTCTGTCTCAAAAAATAAAATAAAATAAAATTTCCATTTATATATTTTTTATCTTCCTCTTCCAGTTTTTTTTTTCCTGAGATTTTCTATTTATTTGCTGGATCATTTTATTTTCCATTTTTAAGTTTATTAAAGTTTGTTATTGTTTATTGAAGCATTTTTATCATGGCTGCTTTTAAACTGTTGCTGTCATGTTATTTTCGCATCTCTGTCTTCCCAGTGTTAGTGTGTATTGCTTGTCTTTCTTCATTCTGTTGGAGATCTTCCTAGCTTTTATAAGACAAATGATTTTCATTGAAACCTAGACATTTCCATATTGTATTATGAGACTCTGGGTCTGGATCTTACTTAAACCTTCTATTTTAGCTGGCTTTTATTTTTATGTCACTCCAGCAGAAAAAAGAGGTGGGATGTCATCGTGTTGCTAATAGGTAGAGGCAAAGGTGGATCTGCTGACATCTGAGGTGGGAGGAGCTCCTCCTTATTGCTGTGTGGCAGGGGGAATTCTACATCTCCAGGTGATCTCCACTGACGTTGACATGCAGTTGGCTTTGATGTCCCTGGAGAACTATGAAAATCCTACATCTCCACTAGACTCTCTGACACTACCACAGTGAGGGAGAGGAGGCATGCCCTGTTGCTTCTAGGTAAGGGTAGAAGTTCAGAATCCCTATGTAGTCTCCACTGACACCACAAGGAGCTCATTACCACCTAGTGGGGATGAAAGTCTTGGCTGCCTATTTGGTCTTTCCTAACTTCATTGTGGTGCAGGGTTGGATGTCTCATTATAGTCTTGTAAGGGTGGGAGCATAAGTCTTCACTGGCATGGGTGGGGTAAGGTCATTTTTTTCTGGGGTGTTTACTTGAAGTAGAGTGGTTATTGTCCAAGTTTTCTGTTTCACGAGGCTACATCTTTCCTCATCTTTTAGCTAGACAGAGTGGGCTTTCCTGGGGGCTTTTAATGTCTCTACCCATCAGCATTTCTTGGTTGCTGGCTTCTTCAGCTCCAAGTCTACTATTTATAAGGTAAAGAGAAAATCCAGGTGATTCACCTCCAGCTCATTCTTTGGGTCCTCATGTCCCTAGCTGGTCCATATTTTTCCCTTCATCTTTCATAGTTTTTTAATGCTAGTTTCATATGTAATATCCTGGGGTTTTAGTTGTATTTAGTGGTAGGAACAGGTAAAATACGTCTATCTTTCATGAAGTGAAAAATCACTCATTCTCCATTTTAAATACAAAAGTAAGTAAGAATTTCATTGCAAGGGTTGGAAAATCCTACTGCTAAGAAATAGTCGTGGCTTTATAGGAACCCATAAAAGCTGATGTTCAAGGGCCAAAACTAACTTTCCTAATACAGAGGGACTTTATATAAGTTTTTGCTCAATGTTATTATTTGGTTTGGGGGACCCCTTTTAACCTATGATACATAGGACATGTCATAAAAAGAATATTAAAAGTTGTCACTGAGCTTTAATTGGTTTGATGATAAGTAAAGAAGGCTTTATTATATTTAGCAGCACTTTGAGGTTTTAGGAGAATTCTATTGCCTGGTTGGTTTGAGTAGGAAAGTAATTTATTCTAGGCCAGGTGCTACATCTGAAGGATATGTTCACATCCCCCACCAATTACACCATTTATATACACACATTAGGAATACACACTGCAAGTCTCCAAGGTAGCCTACCTTTGAGAAAAAGTTCCTTGACACCTCTCCATGGAACCACTTGGCTTTGGTTCAGGCTAGAAATGAGTGGGCTGACTAGATAACTTAATGAGCCTGCAAGATACAGTCTAAGTTCTATCCAGTGAAAGTGGTGACTGGGAGTCTCAAGTTACATTCTGGGATTCAAAACAAATATTTCAGAAAATATCCTATTACCTTTCATAAGTTGTAAAATAAAACTGTCTCTTTTGGAAAGTCCCCTTTCCCCCTTAAAGAAAAAAAAGCAACAGGAGACTGCTTGGGTGAGACTCACACTTGGGTGATGAAGGCAAAGAAATCACACTGGAGCGGGCCAGGAAATACTTTGTTGGTGTTGGTTTGGTCCAAGCGTGCTGTGTCCTCGAGCAATGGGTGTGAGTCTTGGGATGGGGGAAGGGTAAGGAGCGTGAAAAAGCCACTCAAAATGTTCTCCACAAGAGCTGAAAGCAAGTGTCCTTGACACACATCAACTTTCTCTCCCAGATGGGCTGACATGGTCTTTTAGTATCAACTAGATATTCCCAAAGAGTGCCTATAATACTTTGGAGGTCATTGTTTTCTTATGTCAATATGTTTATCATCATCAAAGATCTCACTACTCAGAAAGCTTAAAAGTTGAATGGTGTTTAGCCTCAGAGTAGCCCATTCTGATTTTATTTCAGAAGACTCTGTTTTCCAAATCTTATATAATGTTTTGTCTTGGAAATGTATGAAACATACATTCATATGCCTGAATTCTAAATTCCCACTTAGGTGTCTACACAATGTCTGTGCAATTGATTTAATAATACACACGCTAAGCAGGTAGTCTTGCAAACAAGAGCTTTCCCCACAAGACCTAACAATTAGCTCTCTGCTTAGGACTAAGCAGTTAAACCAAATGAGAACATTGACATTCTAAGATTTAACGAGCAGCTCCTGTAATTGCTGTGCTATCCCTCCTAACTGGTCTCTAGTAATGTGACTGTACCACACCTGGAGGAAACATTTGCAAAACTTGACTTGCTTCTTTGCTTAGCTTCTTCAGAGGAAGATCAAGGCCCTGCATACATCTATTTGACAATGTAATAATTATCTCATGTAGTATTTAACATAGCATAGTCTCCACTCTCAAGGAGGCAGAGTCCCAGAGCAAGTGATGACATAAGGAAGGGGAATCCAGTGAGTGGAGGAAGGACAATCAACAAACCCAATGGCAAGTGATGTTCTCCCGGCAAAGTGCTAGGAACTATAGAAAGAGGCAGAGATGAACCAAGGGAATTTGTGCACAGGGAACCGAATAGTGCCTCCATTGCCTGAGCATGCCCACTATTTTTCAAGGGTTGAGTGGTGGGGGAAGCATAGCTCTAGAGCCAGGCAGATTGAGTTTGAATCCCAATTCCATTACTTACTAGCTAAGTAACCTAGTATTGGTTGCCTAACTTCCTAGAATCTCCATTTTCTTATCTATAAAAATGGACATTCATTCTTTAGTTTCATAATAAGCAATGCTTATATGTGGCAAGAATTGTTCTAGATCCAAAGTAATACAGTGATGAATAAAACAGGCTTCTAGTGAGTTCTGATTTAAATAAAATAATGTATGTAAAGCATCTAGTACAGAGACTGGTACATTAGAGATGCTTAAGAATTGTTATTTCCTGTCTCCTTTTTTTTTTTTTTTTTGCCTTTTAAGGCATGTAGGAGTAGCTTCATCTCAAACAAACACTTGCTTATTAAAAGATAAATTATGTCATCTCTAACACAAAGAAGGCTTCGGTCCATGGACTGACTCTTCTCAGGGGAATTTAGTGTCTCATGTGTTAGGCCCTTTCCCTGGAGTTCTAGATGAAGGGAATTGTAAGACTGTGGCCCCCAAATCCCAGGAGGCAGACTTGTATCAGTCAGTGGCCTGCTAGGAGCTGGACCTTAGGGCAGGAGGCAAGTGGGTGGGTGAGCAATGGAGGAGTCGTCTGTATTTATAGCCACTCCTCATTGCTCACCGCTCGCATCACTGGCTGAGCTCTGCCTCTTGTTAGATCAGCAGCGGTATTAGATCTCACAGGAAACCCTACTGTAAACTGCACATGTGAGGGATCTCAGTTGCACGCTCCTTATGAGAATCTAATGCCTGAGGATCTAAGGTAAAGATGCAATGGGTTTGAATCATCCCCAAGCCATGACCCCCACAACACCTGTCCATGGAAAAAGTATCCTCCATGAAATCAGTCCCTGGTGTTGAAGAGCTATTCTGAGGGCTCCTCCATCCATCTGCCCTGGCCATTCATTTCCCCACGTCTTGCCCTGCTTGGACCAGCCATCCTATGATGTAGGGGAGAGAGCACAGAAGGCAGAGGGTGTGCTGGGCCACTTCCCTGAGCCACTAATTAACTATGTGACAGAGGCAAGTCATTAAGCCAAAGATAATAATAGCCATTGCCTACTGAATTCCATGAAACTGCCCCCACTAAACTGAAAATTCCTTGAGATAAGGACTGGCATATTTGTGCCCCCACTTCAGTTACTACCCAAGTGTGGGTTGTAGGCTCTCCAAAAACACCTGCTGAATGTAAAATTGGGATCATTCTGCCTTGCCCACATTGTAGGGTTTCGATGAGGATCAAATGAGACCATTTTTATAAAAACTCTTGGGGGTTTTATATGCAGATGTAAGAAATGAATACCTGCATGTTTCAGGTCTGAGAAGGAGGTAAAAAAAAGAAAGAAGAAATGGGAAAGATAAAAGACAGTTGGAAGTAGGATAGGCAGTTGGATTTGAAAGCCATCTGAAGCCACTCTGAGTCTTTAAGGGACTGATCTTCAAGACCTGATCAAAGATATCCTGTCTTACGACCAGCTTTAGGGTATTGGGCAAAAGAATAATGACAGCCACAGCATATGATGAAATACCATGAAGTCTTTCAAAGGTTGTGCTTAAGACTGTTAATAATATGGGAGATGCTTAAGCACAAATTGACTAATTTAAAAAATAAAGCAGTAGGATCCTAATTTTGTAAAATAAAATAAATCAAGCACATAGAAACAAGGATAAAAGACTGAGGGGAGATATAGCAATAAGTTAACAGAAATACATTATAACTAATTTTCGTTGTCTTATTTCTACTTATGCATATCTTATATAACCTTCAACGAGGAAGTATAACATTTATAATTGGAAATACACCTGTGTGTATGGGCATATTCTCCTCTTCACTGGTCTGCCCAGTAACCGAAGCAGATCTGAATCTATCATTCAAGGGACTAAATCATCAGGAACAAAATCAGAGCCCATCACCTTGACCCGAGTCAGATATTCCACCTGAGTCTCAGTTGGCAAGAATAAGGCTGGTAATTCAGTGTTTTCATTCTGTCAACTAGATTGGACTGTTTCCCTTCCACTCTGGAGGTCAGACGCCTGAGTCCTGCCAGGGCTCTGCCTCTGATTGCTGTGTACCCTCAGACACATCCTTGCAGTCTCTGGGCCTCCTTCCTCCTCTGTAAAATGATGGGGCTGGACTCTGAACATCCAGGCCACCTGGGCAGTTACTGAGCCATTCATTACCTTCTCCTGGTTCTTTTCCTCTGTGCTCTATCAGTTCCATTTCACTCCCCCTTATAATCCTTCCTGAGGAAAAGAATAAAATGCAAATGAGTCTTTTTTCATGGGGTAGGGGGTGTTGACACTTCTAATTGCAGGTTGGAAGACCTGGGTCGGGGGCTTTGGCCCTGGCTGACTAGGCTGAGTTCCTTGGGGAGTCAGGCAAAGCTGGTCTTATTTCCTCGCTCCCTAATCAGAGCCCTGGCTGTAGAACTCTGGGCTGGCATCAGAACAGCAGTCAACATTTGGTTGACATGGGACATAATTTTTAATCAGAGAAAGACAGAAATAAGTACAAAGGGCCTCTTTTCTCCATGCAGATTTGAGTATCTGTTTTGGGGTTATATCTGTCTGCGTTTGGCAGGGCTGGTCTTGAGGAAAGGCCAGCCTTTGTGACCAAAAGGTCAGTCTCCTTCCTTCTCCAGGATGGAAGCAGCACAGATTGTTCTGATCAGTGAGCAATAACACAGCACGACCCCCATGGCTCCCCAACAGGCTGAGGAGCACCCCGACTCAGCACCCCTCGGCCCACTGGGCCCCTGGGAGTCGCATGCTTCGCGTTTCTCCAGTTCCAGCCTCCTTTCAAAGGCCCTTTATTAAACCACCAAGTATTTGCTGTCGAGACATTTAGGATGAAATCATTGTGTTAAACAAATAAACGCAGCTTCGTCCAGATTTCTGCTCTGGGAGCAGAGTAAGAAAATAATTTCTGTCTGCTCACCACAAAAGCGG
This sequence comes from Arctocebus calabarensis, assembly GCA_963573935.1. Taxonomy (NCBI): domain Eukaryota; kingdom Metazoa; phylum Chordata; class Mammalia; order Primates; family Lorisidae; genus Arctocebus; species Arctocebus calabarensis. The sequence continues at coordinate 12,781 of CAUYON010105816.1, forward strand.
CTGGAAAGGTCCAAAGAAAAATATTATTTTTACTCCATTGTGTGAAATATTGTCCTGGAGGATCTGACGGGCTGAGCGTTTGAAGAGTTTGCGCTGGCAGGTTTCAAGGGTCCCCTGGGTCGGCCCCCTGGGATTGTTTTCTGCATTAATAAACTTAGCATGATGTGTGTTAAAAGGAACATTCTGTTTGCTTTGTAAATAAGGGATGTCAAACAAGAAGCAGAAGCCTTACAGACACTAGGTGATGTGTTCTCAGAGAGGGGAGAGGGAGAAGCACCCTGGAAAAAGCGGGCATCACTGGGGCTCCCTGAACTCAGCTAAGGCCTTGTTGAGAAAACAAATCAGTCTGTTTGAGTCCAAACCAGGCCATTTCCTCACTGATCCTGGTGGGAAAGCTGCACACTTTGCCCTGAACCAGCAGGATACAGGCTTGGGAAGGAAAGTTCTCAAGTATCTGTCAGCTGTGGGTGGAGGAGAAGTGGTGGCGCCGCCCGGCCCTCCCCCACCCGCGCCCTCGCCTCCGGCTTAGAGAACGTTCTCGGCTTGTCAGGGTCTGCCAGAGCTGGCAGGCAGGAGGGGCAGGGGTCAAAGCCGTATCTTTGGGAATGATGCTCCGCCTATGGTCCTCTCTGTCTCTCTCACGTGCTTTTCTCAGAGGTCACGGCAGCCCCTGTGCTGGTTCCCCTGTCAAATTCCTGAGGGGCCCGTGGGACACTGACATCGTGGGAGACACGTCACCCTGGCCCTGTGATCCTCTCTCCGCAGGAAACCTGCAGGAGCCGGGGCAGGATGTGTACCGTCTCTGCTGGAGGATTTGCTATTTTCACAGGTGCCTCCCTTGGCCCCCAGGCCCTTGCTGCCCGCAGTCCACCCCATGTTATTGAAGCCTCCCCAGACCTCCCAGGCGCTTTCATTTCCACCCGCCCCTCCGCTGCCTCTTCCTTCTCTCTCTACGTGCCCCATTCCCCTTTGCGGTCCTGGGAGGACTCCCATGCCACCCATTTCTATTCCAAAAAGTCTCGGTTCTTTCCCTGCCCGCAAGTTCATACTGTTTCTTGAGGCTTTGGGAGAAGGTGATGACAGGCAATGTGAGTTCCATTCTGTGAGAGTCACAGACACTCAGAGCCATCAGGGTTTTATCACCGAGACCAGGGGGCTGCCCCCTGGGCACCATTAGAATCTCCTGGAGAGGTTTATGATTTCTGTTTTCGGAGCCCACACCTGAGTAGTTCTGCTTCAGTTGCCTTGCTGTGATGCTCAAACTTCAAAACTTTTTACAGTTTTGGTGACTGTAATAGTGAGTGGTTCCACTGCAACAACTGAACATCCAGAACTAGATCTTACCCCACATGCTTATTTCACAGAGGAAAATCTTCACACACTGATGTGTCCACAATCTGTATATTAGTTTCCTGCAACTGCTGTAATAAAATACCATAAACAACAGAAATTTACACAGTTTGTTCTCTCACAGTTCTGAAGATCAGAAACCCAAGATCAAGGTGTTAGCTGAGCCATGCTCCCTGTAGATATTCTGGGAAAGGATTCTTCCTGGCCAATCCAGCTTCCAGTGGCAGCTGGCTTTCCTTGGCTTGTGGCTACATCTCTTTCTGCTCTGTCTTCACATTGCCTTCTTTTCTGTGTGGCTGGCTTCTCTTCTGTCTACGTTATCTCCCTTTGTTGCTTTCTTAAGACACTTATGATGGCATTTTGATTTAACCTGGATAAACCATAATGAACTTCTCTTCTCAAAATCTTAAACACATCTTTTGCCGTAGGAGGTCATGTTCACTCTTTTACCGTATAAAGTGATATTTACAGGTTCTGGCAATTAGGACACTGACACTGACACAGCTTTTAGCCCACTGTAGTTTCTCCGTCAGTGGCAGAGTCAGGGTGAGAACCTGGGTCCTTTGATTTCCCCTGGAGTACATCTACCACTGTATCAGGCCCCCTTTCTGAGAGCAGCCTGGGCCACAAGCTTCCTTTAGAAGCAATCTTGTGTCAGACTTGTATGCAGCGTTCTGCTCTGCATTTAGCAAACCTGAGTTCACATCCCAGAGCTTACTTCTTTTGCAACTGTTTCCTTATCTGTAAATCAGGGATAATCACATAGACTTGTTTAAAGGATTAAATGAAATAACGTGTGTAAAATACTTAGCAGGATCAAATGTAAAGTGTGCAGGATAGGCTTTGTATCAGTCTGCTAGGGCTGTCATAACTAAGTACCACAGTCTAAACAACACTCTAGGTGAAATTTATTCTCACCATACTAGAGGCTGGAAATAGTGAGTTTTGTTTCTCCTGAGGCCTCTCTCCTGACCTTGCAGGTGACTGCTTCTTGCTGGGTCTTCACATGGCCTTCTCTTTGTGCACGTGCACTCCTGGTACCTTTTCCCTTCCTTTCAAGGACATCAGTCCTGTTGGATTGGGACCTAACCATTTTGATCTCTGTTAGCCTTAATTCTCCCTTTAAAGGCTCTATTTCTAAATACACAGTCATAGTGGGGTCAGGGTTTCAACACAATAAATTTCAAGGGAACACAATTCAGTCTGTAACAAAGTTCAGTTTTGGTTATTGGTATTATAATATTATTCATCAAGTATGGGTTAAATATTTTATCATTAAAAAATATGAAAGCCCATACACTCATGATCCTCAAAAATAAGGAATAAATAAAATATGCACCAAGTATATTGCTAATACAATAATAGCAACATATAAGCTAGATTAAAATTGATCAGATGGTTGAAGGTGCTTGAAGCCCCCACTTAGGACGTAGGGAGCAGGTGGGCCACAGTGGGGAAAGGGTCAAGACTACCTAAGGTGACAGATTGAGTGGAGCAATTTCAAAAAGCTGTGCAGAGTGCCTCTCTTGAGCTCCTAGCTAAGTGGTCTCCAGGGAGCTGTTACCTGCTTGTACCCTGGCAAGCTTGGCAGGAGTCCCCCCTGGCTGCTACCACTCATCTGTGTCTGTTTGAGTATTATCTACCTCACTGAGTAGGATGTGCCAAAGAAAGTTAGGGAACTTTAAAACACCCTGAGAATTGTCAGAAATGAATGACTATATCATCTGGAGCTTTAAAAACATTTCATGTTACTTCTAGAAAATCCCTGATCCCCCCCACACACACCTATACATTCACCCCCTCCCTGATCCAAGCTCAGAGCACATGTCTCAGCTTCCAGGAGTTGCTGACCTTCCCCATCATATTGCCTTTTAACAGGCAGCACCATTGTGCTGGAAGATCTATTTTAAAAGTGACTTACTTGGGGCCTTGCCTCCCCTCTGACACTCCTACCGTGTAGCTCCACTGACCCAGGGGGAACTTCAAGAGCTGCAGAACACAGCTTCCCTGAGACAGAAGACTATGAGCAGGCTCCCCAAATACCTCCACCGCCCTTTCCATGGGGGCCGCCCCCCCCAACTGAATAGGCCAAGCAAGGGGAAGAAAGCAGTTTTATTTATTTATTAAATTATAAACACATAGATCATGTATACATTAATGCATTTATGGGGTACAATGTGCTGATTTCATATAGAATTAGGAATGCTTACATCACACTGGTTAATATGCACCTCAGTCTTAGATAGCTCAGGAATTCACCTGCAGCTTCTCCATCCCCACCTGTTTCCCAGGAATTTCTTCTTATCTTGCTATATGGACAGTGGGTGAC
>CAUYON010105817.1:0-64909 GCA_963573935.1 Arctocebus calabarensis
TGATCAAGAAAATGCCATGAAGGCTATCTGTAACAGTACGATCAAAACATTTCTGAATGTATATGAATCGTGCCCTATGATTGCACCAATGTACAGAATTATGATTCAATAAAATTATAAAAAAAAAAAAAAAAAAGAATGGCAAGTACCAGTCACGTGGTAACACTTACCTATACCACAACACATGCAAACAAATTAGGCTGTGTCCTGTGGGCAATTCTGGCATGCTGCCTATGACTCCACCCCTCCAGGCCCACTGTTGTCAGTGCCTGTGAGTATCTCACAGCACAGGTTAGTGCTTGGTACCCTTCAGGCCCCAATTGGCTTCTGTGGTATAAGTGGAGTCTATGTCAGCCATTGGGAATGTTCTGGGTACAAGTGATGACTAGCTACTTGATTTTCCTGTCTGATGTACCTGTCACGTGCATACCAGAGAGGACACAGAGCTACACACACAAAACCCCACACCCTAGAGGATGTGGGCCCATTTCCACACTAGTTTCTACTTTAAACTTTTAACCCAGCTCCCAGATTTAATGCTCTCCTAGGCCAAGATCTCCCCTGGTTTCTAAGGGAATATGCTCTTTCTAATCCTAATTTTCCTAAAATGACAAGGTTTCTTGGTTTTCTCGTGGTTCCGTATTTTCCTCCAACCAGGTCTTCAGTCTCTTCAATGCCCTTTTCATCCATCTCTCATTTCCTCCAGAGTGCGAGTTACACAATTGTGCAAGTGTGAATGTGTGTGTGTGCGCAAATGCACATGTGCTCTCACCTACTCTCGCCCACCGCAGTCACATTATGGCAGATCTCTAGGGAGTGGGGTTTAATTACTGACAGTCTATAAAAGCTCCTCAGTGATTTCATTCTAGTTGTAGTCAAGGGTGAGAACCGCTGCCTTAGAATTGATTCACCTATTATACCTTTTAATTTACCTTTATACATTCAGAATTTACTTATTGGTAATCCATTCATTTTTATTGATTGATAATTTTCTAGGCTCTAAGCATTGTGTTGGGCATAAGAATGCCTAAATGTTTAGATATAATCTTTCATGTTGATGTTCTAGATATTCCTATTCACAGCCCCCCTGTTCTTCCCACTTACACGTTTCCCAGAGAGCTCCCTGCCCCATCATCCTACAAATTACCATCTACTTTCTCAAGGCCCCCAAATCCAAACATCTATTTAGACTAGTGCTTCTAATTACACATTAGACATGCTGACTTGAGTAACTCACATCAAGCCAAACTCAACATCTCAAAAATGGAATGTTCCAGGCTTAGTGCCTGTGGCTCGAGTGGCTAAGGCGCCAGCCACGTACCCCTGAGCTGGCAGGTTTGAATCCAGCCTGGGCCCACCGAACAACAAAGATGGCTGCAACAAAAAAATAGCCAGGCATTGTGGCAGGCACCTGTAGTCCCAGCTACTTGGGAGATGGAGTCAGGAGAATTGTTTGAACCCAGGAGTTGGAGGTTGCTGTGAGCTGTGATGTTACAGTACTCTACCCAGGGCAACGGCTTGAGGCTCTGTCTCAAAAAAAAAAAAAAAAACAATGGAATGTTCCAACTCCCCACTGAACCTTTCTCGCCTTCTCTACCCTTTTGGTGCCTAGCTATCCATCTCTCACCCCTTGTTTTAAAGCTGGGGAGTCTTGCTCCCATCCCTTTTCCATGAATTCCTAGCTTCTCATCCTCTACATCTGTTGTTGTTTTTTCTAAAACACTGTGTCCCATCCAGCCCTCATCAATTCTCTCTGAGGCTTCTGGTGGCTCTCCCTGCATCTTGCATTGCTACCTATAGTTTCTTCTTCATTAGGATCACCAGAGTAAACTGTCTCAAGGGAAAATCAAATCATGCCACAGCTTTCTATTGCTCAAAAGTAAAGTTTAAGGTCCTTAATCTGGTATACAAGGCCATCCAAAATCTGACCCTTCTCTAATTCTCCAGGCCCTGCCAGAAATGAATTGCGAACCCACCATTATTACAGCAACATCAAAGTGCTTACAGCTTCCCTTTGCCAGTGAGGCTTTTCTGACCTGCCTCCCTCATGGCTGTTCTCATGTGTCTTCTCTGTCTATAAAACTCTTCAGCTCACCCCCTCCCATGTACGCACTCTCTGGTTAGTGGTATTACCTTTATACTAACTCCAGTTACTATCTACAGTACTGTCACGTGCCACATATATTTGGGTCAACGACAGATCGCATATGTGATGGTGGTTCAAAAGCTTATCATGTCGTATTTTTATTATACCTTTTCTACATTTACATATGTTTAGATACACAAATACTTATCATTGTGCTACAATTGTCTACATGATTTAGTACAGTGGCATGTTATACGGGTTTGTAGCCTGGGAGCAATAGGCTATCCATTCAGCCTCAGTGTGGAGTAGGAAGCATTAGCTAGGTTTGTTTAAGTACACTATATCATGCTCATACAATGACAAAATTGCCTAATGACACATTTCTCAGAATGTATCCTTGACTTTAAGCAATGCATGACTAGATTATACCACTGAAAATAAGCATAATTATGTGTCTTTGTTATTGTATTCCCCAGAGATGGCAAACTCTCTAAAGCCAGTGACTAATAACTATTTTGTTATTTATTTATTATTATCACTATTATTATTATTTTCAGAGCTTAGAACAATGGCTGCAACATCTCAAGTACTCAGTAGATGCTGCTTTTCGGATAAATGAAGACATGACTTCCTCCCCTTAGGAAATTTAAAATCAAATACATTGATTTTAGTTTTTGTATTCATATATCCAAGCCCAGAGATAGTTTCTTTTCTCCAAAATCCTTAACATATTCTCCAAAGGTCCATTACACTTAAATACAAATGACAATTTAATTCAGCATTGGTGGTATGTAGCTCACCAAAATGTTCCAAGAATAGACAGAGGGATCACATGTGTTACCAAATCATAAGACTGAAATAAAATGACACTCTTTGAAGGCAACAGAGTCTAAAACTGACCCTTAGTTTCCCATAATTTTATTGTTTTTCAGAAAAAGTCCCTAACAGAGAACCGAGTCTAGAGTCTTGTCAGTACAGAATACAGATTATCCAGTCGGACAAACGGGACTGGTCTACTGACCGAGAGCACCGTGTGATCTGACAGCCCTACACGCAAACCAAGCAGCTCTTTGGGAAACTAAAAAACTTTTAGATGTTATATCAAAGACATGAATCAGGGAGAAGTTACACATTATGCTTATTTTATTAGAGATTTGAGAGGAAACCAGTGAGCCATTGAGTAATGAACTCAGTTTGACCTTGTCAAAATCCTACACCTAGCAGTATTTTGAGGGCTTCTTGGTTCTACCTTTTCGTTTAAACTTGTTTGAACTTTAGTAGAGCACATGAATGTTTTCAGTTATCACAAATGTGCTTATATATGCACATTATTTCACATTCATCTGCACCTGCCTTGTAGGCATCACCAGAGGCCCTGGAAATATTTAGAGAACCACTGAAGTGTGAGCAATAGTTAATAAAAACTTCTTGCAGTTTTAATTACAAACAAAAAGCAAGCATGTTTTAACTCTATAAAATGGATCTGAAATATGCAGGGAACTGCTGCTGTTTACAACTATATATAAATTATATCCATCCTTCACACTGAGTTAGTGCAGCATTAAAAATTAATGTCTAAAGCCGTAAGTCCCAATATTTATGAAAATGCTAATTCTACCATCTGTTTCAGGAGTTCTGTCTGACCCAACCTCCTAAATAAATAAAAATTAATAAACAAAAACTACTCACCCTCCCTGCCATGGAGGTCTTTCTGTTCTCTAAGTCATCTTCCCATCTATGAAGCCAAACAAAGGACAGGCAGCACTCTTGGTGCCATGTTTGTCGGGAAGGAATATTGCTGTGCTTTGTTCAAAGGCAATTAAAGGTGAGTCAAGAAGTAAACCAATACCAGAGCAGCTCTTTCCTTCTGAGCTGTGACTGCTAAGAAAGCATGATATAAGAGAACGTAAAAGATTCTTACTGGGACATCTTGGTTCCTATTTGCATATATTTTTTTATTCTGCCACTTACTTTGTAACCAATGTAAGTATTGGCCTCTCAGCACACAAAGAAAGATCAGAAAGCCATTGCCTTTTCACGCACACAATGGGTGGTTCACATAAGCAGTAACATATTTGGTAAACTGTGAGAATGGAGACACATGTCATTCAACAAATCTGCTGGCTTGACCTTTGAAAGTCTGAGGGTGTATTAGGTATGAGTGAATGAAAACAAGTCCTTGTTCTTAAATTGTCTGTACAATAAATAGACAGTTTACAAAATAGTGAGATTGGGCTATGATAGGCCAAACACATTGAAATACCTCTGACCCAGATGTAGAGGTCAAGGAAAACTCAAGGTAGATCATCCAAGATAAGAAGTAAGAATAAATATGCATTAGTGAGATGAAGAAGGTGGGACTAGGGGAGGAGGGTACCGTAGGCTGCAGGACCTAGAACCAGCCAGAACATGGTGCATATAAGGTATTTTGGACTTACACCCCCAAAAGTTTTTGTATGGCAAAGGAAACAAGAGATATTGGAGCCCTTCAGTATCTGGATCTTGGAAGGTTTTATCCAAATCTTGCCAATGAATCAGGAGGTCAATAAATAAATATTGCTTCCTTACATAAACCCCACATACCATTTTGTCAGATAATCCTCAAAAAACATAGAACAGAATTAGATCACAAAAGAGAAAAAAGGCAATGCCATTCATCAAAGAAGCCACCAGGAAGGCAGACAAAAGAAAAAAGTCCTTGGCCTCAAAGGCAGGCCCAGGCACACACACACACACAAAGCTCTAAAAATCATGTGTGAAAAGACATAACCCAGAGTCTGACAGACTTTAGTAGGCAGAAATATTTAAAAGTCAGAACTGTTCGCCTTATCTTAAAATAATAAAATTGAACGTTTTTAGCATCCTTCTTAAAATATTAAGTGAGATAAGGAAAAGACTTATCAGTATGCCTGCCAGTAGTAAATATTCACTGAATATTAGAAAGCAGTTAATATTTTGATGTAACACATCAGTCCAGAAAAAGCATTTCTTTTTTCATTCTTTCATATATATATATTCCCCCCCCCTCCTTTTGAGATAGTATCCCACTCTGTTGCCCAGGCTAGTGTGCAGTGACATCACTGTAGCTCACTGGAGCCTCCAATGCCTGGGTTCCTTCTCCTACTTCAGCCTCACTAGTAGCTGAGACTACAGTCAGGCATTACCACACTGAGTTAATTTCTTTATCTTTTACTTTTTGTAGAGACTAGGTCTTGCTCTACAAAGAGAGGCTGGTCTGAAACTCCTAGCCCCCAACAATCCTCCCATCTCAGCCTCCCAAAGTGGTAGGATTATAGGCATGAGCTCCCACACCAGGCCAGGAAAAGTATTTCTTACTTAAGAAGCAAACAGTTCTGACTAAAACATGAAAGCTTCCTAAGTGTCACTGAAGGCACACACACTGGGGTGTGGATGGAGCAGCCTGCCAGCTTCTCTGCTCAGGGCGCTCTTCCTCTGAGAGAGAGATAGAAACTGGAAGGATTATGTAATTAACTCAACCTCCCAGATAAAGTCCTATTCACAGAAACACTCTTCAGTGCTAGGAGAGGGGCTACTCTCCTCAGAGATAATGGCTAAGGATGACGATTTACTTGGAAACAATGTCCCAGGCCTGATTAGGTCAGAACAGGTAAGATCAAGGAAGCCTTTCACATCGAATGGTACTGTTATCACACTTGGCCTTGCAGTCAACATGCATGACAGAAACTGCCCTTCTCATTATTTAAGTTGTGTTTGTAAATATTTGGGGGGAATTCTTGGAATTCCTAGATCATTACATAAGTTTCTAGAAAAATTATCCTATGTTTACCTAAATACTTTCTATTTTCCTCAAGCTCCCATGTTAACATATATAGCAAAGATAAATTATCCTCCTATCCAACATAGCATTTTTGCAAGTTTCTCTGTCTCCTCATGTTTCTCCCATTTTCTCTCTCTTCCACTTTGCCATTCAGTGCCTCTGAGAATAAAACGGAGGAGTAACTTGATCATCAAGACAGGTAAAATCCAACGGATCTGGTAAGCTGAAGCATACCAGAAAAACTCTGCTTAGAGTTTAATCAAGGTACAGTTCAATATGCTTTGTCCATTTGAATAAAAAGCACAAACAAAATTTGTAAGCATGAAGCAAAACTCCAGCTAAAGGAACAAAGTGGTTTCCATGGCTTTGTACATCTGCAGAGGCTCCATTCACCTGGCCTCAGCTCTTCCCCAGCCAAGCCAACCTCAGCTGGTTTGCACCAAACAAGAATGAATTATCCCATACTGATTCTTTTTTTTCCTCAAGACCCATAGTGAGCCCTAAATGCTTCTCATATCACATTAAAGTACCCAACATGTATTTCAAGGGTATTTATCCTTGGCTTGTAACCACCCTCATTAAGACACACATGTATTAGTTTGCTAGGGCTGCCATAACAAAGCATCCCTTGGCTCAGAGAAGCATCACCTTGATCTCTGCCTTTGTCTTCACCTAGTTTTCTCCCTATGTATCTCTGTGTTCAAATTTCCCATTTTTATAATAGGGGACATCAGTTATATTGGATTAGGGCCCACCCCAATGACCTCATTTGAACTTGATTACCTCTGTAAGGACTTTATCTCCAAACAAAGTGACAGCCTAAGGGATCAAGGGTTAGGGCTTTCATGTATGAAGTTTTAGGGAATACAGTTCAATTCATAATGTATAGCACTATCTTTGCCACTATGATTTAGCTGGGTCTATGGAGCAGCAACTATAATGAGAATAACACACACTTGTTGTCAGATTAAAACTTAGATTAAAATTCAGCTCTGCCATTTGCACCAAGTTTTTCTACTATGTGAGATAGAGATAAAATTCCTATCATGCAGAACGGTACAAAGACTAAATTGGGTAAGCAACTTCTGTAAAGAAGGACAACAACACATTACAGATCACCAATAACTATTTGTACCCAGCCAGAATGACCCTTATCATGTCTGACCTCTCTTCTAATATAAAACATAACACAACAAAATCACATTTGTTCCTTATTCCAAAAGAGGACACCTCTGAGATAATTTAAAAATATATATACCTCTGAAAGACTCTAAACATTCTCTCTTCCTATAATAAAAAAGCTTTGCTCTTGTTATTGTTGATGGTTGTTTACCTGGCTATACAGAAACCAATCCAAACCCTTTCTATCACATCCTTTCATATTTGAGTTCATTTAGCTATTTGATTGCAAGATCTTTGAATGAAAGAAAAATGATACCTAAAAATACTTTTCCAAGACAGCTTCACTATGTAATTCAATGGTAATTTAGTGAAATTTGTGAAGGGGACCTTCATTTCCTAGTCTGTTCTTTCTCTCTGACTTTGATGTCCACTGTCTACTAGCATATGTTTGTTGCCTCTGCTAACCTTACTCTTAAAATCTGCTTGCAGAAAAAACAGATACATTTTGGGGGGATTTAGTAATAAAGTCCTCTGGGCTGCTGGATACTATTGGGCAGGTTGTAGACTGCACGGACTATCCCAAAATAAACACAGAAGGTTTCTATATCTATTTTGACAAACTTTTTAGCCAGATGGTTGTTAGGTCTGTTTAATATGAATCTGTACCTTATAACATTTTTCTAATCCATGCTTTATCTAATTTGCATGAAGGTACTGTGTGGGCTAGCATTGGCCTTGCTGTTGCAAAATCTTACATGTAATTCTTCTCAAGAGATTTTCAGGCAAGGAGATATAAACCAAAGGAAGGGAACTCTGTGCAATTTACATCAGTAATATGAGCAGTTGATTTAGGGAGAATCTTCTGAAAAGCCCTATGTCAAAGAGTAGCTTCCCTTTCCCATGTCACCTCATGAATAAAATCTTTAGTCAAGGGCTTCAGGATAGGCAGGGAATTGGTGGCCCTAGATATTGCTCACCAGAGAGATAGAGGAGCTAAGACATGGATTTCTTTCTGGAAAACATGTTGACCTTGAGTTACTACTTAAGAGCGGAGACCTAATCCTTAGGAATAGACACCAGTGCCTTCTTTACTCATAAAGCAGCTGAATCTTCTGGAAGACTATCTCAAGCTCATCATGAAGAAACTCCCAATATGAGAAACAAGAGGTTGAATGTATTATTTGGTAGAAATCTGGCATACTCATATGTAATAAGTACCTTGGCTTGGTGCATACTTCAAAAGCAAAATTTGTTATTGAGTCATCCACATCATCTCAACACAAAATAACAATCTGACAGATGACAATGGCCAGCACCAACCACATTTTTAAAAATTTAGTCAGACTTAGACATGGAGAAAAATGTGTCCATTTTTATCAAATCCATATTCTGGTTGGAGAGCATGAAATAGAGCAAATGAAAAAATTTCAGGAAAATTAGCAAAATTATCTGCGTTATGAACATTGACATCCTTGAAAAAAGATTGGTAGGGTGACTGGGAGCACGAACCAACAGATGGAGAGAGTGTGGAAAGCAGGAGGCGAGGCCACCCAAGTTGAGCAACTCCTGAAGCAGCAGAAGTCAGAGAACCCTTCAGCGGAGAAGACTGACCAGGTTTTGAACACCTGACTCCCACTCAGCCAGCACAGCATCAAGACACAGAGTTGAGGATGTCATGGGTTTGTAAAGTGGAGCTGGGCTGGAACTGGCCTCGTAGACTGCGAAAGAAAGACTATTTTTCAGAGAGAAATGGAGAAAAAAAAGAAAAATTTGAGAATGGAGAAGCTGTGGAGAGATAAAGAAACAGACACAGAACCAGAGAGAAGGGTCAACACAGAAGGTAGGTTTGGTTTCCGTCCTGGAGCCCGGTGACAGCAGGACAGCGTGCCTGTCCTCACTCCTCACTTGGGCTGCCCCAGGAAGGTTCTGCTCAGTACAGTTACAGCTTCATAACAAAGCAGAAGAGGCCACAAGCCAAGGGGCCAGTGAGAGGCCCGTGGCAGGGAAAGGGGTGGCGTTTGAGGGGGAGGAGGAAATCGGGCCATGGAGGGCTGTGGCAGAGAAACTCAGGATATTTGCTGCAGAGAGAAGGAATGGCTCATTTACCCTTAAACTTAAAAATCATAAAATAGTTATCCTTACAGAGCTGGGGTGGAGGCAGCTGTGGCCGGGAGAGAAGAGCTCTAAGATTCTGCATATACTGATAGGCAAAAACACAAATTAAGAAAGCCTACTGGAGGATTTTTTGGTGGCAATTTATATGAGGTTTTTAATTTCTTCCCCCACGGAAGTTACTACTGAAGAGAAATCCCCTTCAATAAGAACACCTTTAGCAGATTATTAAAAGAGACAGTGTGAAACCTTCAATAATATTTAGAAATAAGAGTAGGAGAACTAACTTGATTCATTCATCACATTTTCAAATAACTGGTGGGGGCTCCATTTTGACTACATTGCACAGTACACACAGACCTTTGTGTACTAAAATTAATGAAAAAAGGGGGGAGGCTGATGGGTCTCAGTAGTTCTCCCAATTTAAATACACTTAAGTAACTGTGAAAACTGGTCAGTTTACACATAAAGTCATGCCAATTTAAAATAGAAAAGTTCCATTGATACTGACCACATTTTTAGCTCCTATTAAATTGCTACATAAATATATAAAGCAGGTCTGTAATCGTATATGTCTGCAAAAACATTTTTTTGGCAAATAGAAGTCTTTCCATTTTTAATCACAATCTATCTTACCAATATTCTTAAAAGAATTTAAATTATTTTGGGTTCTAATTATACTAATACCCCATCCCCACTTTTTGCCCCCATGTTGCTCTTATCCATCCCTGTCTTGCACACATTCATACATAAAATGGTTTAGAGTCGATGATTGCAATTGTTAATTTCTAAAAATCCAGCTTCTGCATGTCAGTGGAGAAGCGTCTGAAGTTTAATGTTACAGGACAGTTATTGTACTAGATGTAACTGTGGCCCCCAGAAGATATGTCCGTGCGCTAAACCCTGGAACCTGTGAGTGTGACTTATTTGGAAGAAAGCTCATTGAGGATGTAATGACGTTAAGGGCCTCCAAATGAGATCATCCTGTATTACTGGTGGGTCCCAAATCCAATGATAAGTAGCGTTATTAGAGACACCAAGAAAACAGATATGGAGAGAAAAGAGAAGAAGAGTCAGACCGAACATGTGAGGATAGAGGTGGAGATTAGAGTTAGGCAGCCAGGAGCCAAGGAATATTAAGGAGCCACCAGAAAGGAGCTGAAAGAGGCAGGAAGGATTTTCTCTTCTAGCCTTCGGAGGGAGCACAGCTCTGCCTGATTTCAGACATCTGGGCTTCAGAAGGGTGAGAGAAAAATTCCTGTTGTTTTAAGCTACCAATTCTGTGGTTATTTGTTAAAGTAGCCCTAGGAAACTGAAACAATGATTAAATGATATCCATTTTTTATTTGCTTTTCATTAAGTTGATGGCTTATACATAAAATGCTAATTTTTTCCCTATGAAAGTGTGATTTAATAAGAAATATATATTTGGTCTTTGTCCATAGTTCCTGGCATATAGCTTCTGAAACCCTTGGGATTTCCCGAGTTATAAGAGTGAGAACAGCATCTTTTGTTGTTCAAAATGAGCACATTCATAACTATACCTTAGTTTATACTAATGAGGCGACTCTTTGTGGGCCCTAGACAGCTTCAGTGCTAGAGCTGGTTGCCAGAAGAACCATCACATGATTAAGGGTTAGGAGGCCAGACGGGTTGAAGATCAAGATATAATCACTAATGGCCAAAGATCTGATCAATCATGCCTATGTAATAGAGCCTCCTTGAAGATCTTAAAAGGTTGGAAAGCCTCTGGTTGACGAACACTCTGAGCTTCTGAGAGAACAGTGCACCAAGAGGGAGCACAGAATCTCTGCAGCCCTCCTCTACACACCTTGCCCTGTCAATCTTTTCCATTTGATGGTTCCTGCAATGTGTATCCATTATAATAAGCCAATAATAGTAAGTTAACTATTTTCCCTGAGTTTCATGAGCTGTTCTAGCACTTTATCCAACTGAGGAGGTCATGGGAACCCCCAACTTATGGTCAGTCAGTCAGAAATTTGGGAGGCCAGGACTTGAGACTGGCATCTGCTTGGCAGTCTTTTGAGAGCTGAGACTAATAGGGTAGGTAGTGTCAGAATTGAATTAAATTGCTAGATAGCCAGATGGTACCCAAAGTTGTAGAATTGGTCATTCGTTTAGAAATAACACACACATTTGATGTTGGAAGTGTCCCATGTGTAGAAACAGATTATTGTGGTAGTTTGTCAGTAGGATTATGGGAGTAAAACCAGCACAGATTCCCTCATTTAATCTGTACCAAGATTAAAAATAATAATATTGCAATAAATCAATACATAGAAAATTAGAAGCTAAGGAAAAGTTTATCTCTAAACGCTATTTATTAAAAATATCACAAAGCAGTCTTAAATGGCAATAATGGTTAAACATTTATGGATTTTGTGATTTAATACTCCTAGTTGCCATGACAATAGAACAAAATCTGTTAATAGAACCTAGAAGAAAAGACCACTACTGTAATTTACTACACCGTTAGATACATTTCTGCAAGGTAAGAACTGAATGAAACCAATCAAATGAATAACATATAATGAAGTCCATCCTTTTGTCAGCAGAAGTAACAAATAGTTCATCCTGGAAAATTTACTGAATTCTTAGAAGGCATTGGACATGATGCAAGGTAACAGAAGGTTCAAATCTATAAAACTTCATTTACTTTATGGGGACAGGTATGTAAATAAATTGGGTGTATTTAAATAAACTAAACTGAGAACACAATTTTTGGAGGTTTGAGGAGATAGTTAATGTCAGTACATTATCTAATGACTCTAAGTCATACTGTATCTTATTATAAAAATTAGACTCGAAAATCACTGTTTAACTTGAAAAATATGAACAGATTAAAAAATCTGACTACTTAAAATTGGCAAACCTTGGTAGAATTCTGCTTATTTATTTAAAAGATATAATTGAAATTAGTTTTGGATTGTTTGACCAATAATAATTGTATTACTTACTGTTATGACTGCATCTTTCAGCAATAAAATTAGCAGTCATGGATAAGAAAGAGGCTCTTCCCAAATTGAGAAGATATTTAAATGTCTTTAGAGAACAACTGAATCCATCTTTTCTAGCACATTGTAATTGTTAAGAATGATATCTATGAGTATATTTTAATCACAGAAAATAATTATAAAATAAGGTTATTGATAGATTTAGGATACCTAGCTGTAATATAATCACAACTATGTAAAAAATAAGCAGAAAAAAGCTTATAGGAAAGAAAAATACCACGTTAATAGTTATCAGATGTGGTAATTTATATTATGTGTGATCCTGGTACCTAGAATAATACTAGACAGATTGTTACACAATATTATCAATTGTTGTTGAATGTATACGCACTGATTCTTTGTCCAATGATATTTATATTTTATATAAATAAATCAGCAGCTCTTCCCTAATTTCAACTAATATGGCTATGAACTCAAGAGAGCCTAACAAATGACTCTGTAGATATCTTTCCAAAATAGCCTATACCACAAACAGGGCTAAATGACCAGAACTATTTATCCTTTTCACGATACATGATTTGTCACTACGAACACTGAATTCCTTGTCTCCAAGTAAAATACAAGTGTCACTAGAGGAGTATTTTCTTTCATCTGGAAGGTGACAGTCTTGTCCTGCTGCTTCCCACAAAGGAGGCTTCCTGCTTGGCTGGTCCAGTGCACATCTGAATGCTGATTAGGAATGAATGTTGAAGTCTGGGAAAACTGCTGGCTGATGGGAGAGCTGGCATTGAGCGTGCCTGTGGATAAGAGCACTGGTAAGATGAACTACTGGTAACACCAAAGGAATTTGGAATTTGAGCTGAGTGTGGGTCTAGGGCAGACTTTTACTGGAGGATATGGCCTAGAATGGGGAAAGTTGAGAAGAGGGGACTGAGACAGACAGATTGAGAACAGGATCATTTTTATCAGTGAGTCACAGTGGAGTTGGAGAGGGCTATTAGGTGGGAGGTGTCAGCCAGGCCAAGGGCAAGGCAGCAGCAGGCATTTCTCTTGAGGACGCAGGGCAGCTCTGAGTGTTGTGTTGGTCTTGTTGTGGGAGCAGGGAACACCGCGCACAGTGTGTTCCTCGCCCTGTTTGTCAGGGCTGCAGCAGGGGCTCTTATAAGAACTCGCTTCTTTCCCACTCTGCCTTCATTAGCCTCCATTGCCCATGGAGTAAAGTCTATTAAACTCCCTCAAATGGCAAGCATGCCCTCCCACTTGCCTACCCCTCCAAACTTCTCTCTTCCTACACCCTTCTTCTGGGCCAACTGTGAGAGTCTAACCTACCTGTGGTTTCAAACCTGCCTTCTCTGATCTCCCAAGAGTCAGCTCAAGGAGTAAGACTGTGAAATCCTTTGTGTCCTGCCAGGGGGATATCATCCTGTCAGTCCTCACTGTCACATGCAGTTTCAATCAGAGAAGCTTTAAAATTTGTACCTTTCTAAATTAACAATCTGAGCAGTTTTAGTCAGGATTTAGTCTGGAAGGTCGCTTGGATGCTTAGAGGAAAAGAGAGAAAGCCAGGGTGCTTAGAAGGCACGAGTGTAAGGAAGAAAGGCTCAGTCTGGAGTGCTGGCAAAGACAGACACAGTGTGTCTTCATGCCTACTGATAACACAACAGGCAGATCTACAAAGCCACATTGTGGGCCTGAGTGCAAGGTCTTTCGGGATGAAGAGAAGAAGGGAAAGAACTTGGACAGGAAGTAGGGAGACAGATAGGTTGTCCTAATGGATGGAGAAAACTTATTTTCTTTTAGATCGTAGAGAAAGAGTTTCAAGATGAAAGAAGAGAGGTCACACAGCATAATTTAATAACAATGTAAAATATAAGGCAACACTCTTTGGTGGCAGTGTGTTCTCATTGGGCCATATTTCTCTATTAAGAATTACTAGTAAGAGTATTAAGGAACAGAAAGATTTGTTTTTAATTGTGGAAATAATTGGCCACAGATGGAGAAAGATTCCCAAGCCCAAGGTATGGCACACCACTTATCTTTGAATAGCTTAGGCAAAAAGAAATCATACCAGAAAAACAATCATGGGTCCATGGTAGAAAAGAGAGAAACCTAGGGTGCTTAGAAGGCCTGTGCTTCAAACAGCTGAAAAAAGTCTTAAGAAAAGTGGGCCTGCAGAAATATATTTCTAAAACAAATACTGTAAAACTAAATTCATTAAGATTAAGGCATTCATTTTATAAATAAAAATTAAATTATGGATTTAATTTAATGCCATGCATCACTGATTATTAGTGATGATTGGTATTTCTACAATATTAAAAAATACTGAAATTGATTTAATTAAGTTTACTTTAGCCAGTACCTCATAAGGGCCTGTAGCAGGTAAGCAGAACCACATGGTGTTTTTAAGTTACTTCTTACATACTTTGCTAAACGTATGTAGTCTAGCCACGAATGTTTTTTTGAGTTTTTAAAAATCTGGATGCCTAGTGTTTAACGTAAGACTCTTGGTTCAAAACAACTATATTTCATATCCATGTGAAGTGTATTAGACTTACAGGAAAGTCTGTGTGTTGATATAATTCTAAGAACTCCTAGCTGGCCTCATACTAACCATGGATAGTGCAAACTGCTTTAGTCACTGCGCCCCTTCTATTACCAGTCTTTGCAAAACAGTGAATGTCCCTCCTCTGGGCATGTTCCCTGTGATGTTCCAAGTACTCGTCCCACCTCATTCCACCAGTCTCAAATTCCCTTCCCAGTAAAAGGAAGCAAGGAGACCCAGCATCATTTCAGAACATCCTTAGTGCCCCCCTTTCAAAAGGTGTAGAAATTGAAAGTGTTTAACTAATATGTTCAATCACTTCAATCATGAAACAATAAAATTCCTCAAAGAAAGCATAGGAAAAACACTAGAAGATATCGGCCTGGGGAAAGACTTTATGGAGAAGACTTAAATGGCAATTGCAACAACAACTAAAATAAACAGTACTTAATTAAACTGAAAAGCTTCTGTACAGCTAAGGAGACAACAACCAAAGCAAATAGACAACCTTCACAATGGGAAAGGATATTTGCATATTTTGAATCAGACAAAGGCTTGATAACTAGAATCTATAGAAAACTCAAATTAACCCACATGAAAAAAGCCAAAATCATATGTATCAATGGGCAAGAGAGATGAATAGAACCTTCTCTAAAGAAGACAGATGAATGACTAGCAAATATATGAAAAAATGCTCATCATCCCTAATTATTAGAGAAATGCAAATCAAAAACACCCTCAGATATCATCTAACCCCCGTGAGAATGGCCCACATCACAAAATCTCAAAACTGAGATGCTGGCGTGGATGTGGAGAGACGGGAACACTTTGATACTGCTGGTGGGACTGCAAACTGATACAACCTTTTTGGAAGAAAGTATGGAGAATCCTCAAAGAACTCAAGCTAGACCTCCCATTTGATCCTACAATTCCATTACTGGCCATCTACCCAGAAGGAAAAAAATCCTTTTACCACAAGGACACCTGCACTACATTGTTTATCCCAGCTCAAATTCCAATTGCACCAAAATGTGGAAAGAGCTTAAATGCCCACTAACCCAGGAATGGATTAACAAGCTGTGGTATATGTATATCATGGAATACTATTCAGCCCTTAAAAAAGATGGAGACTTTACATCCTTTGTATTAACCTGGATGGAAGTGGAACACATTATTTTCAGTAAAATATCACAAGAATGGAGGAGAACGAATCCTATGTACTCAATTTTGATATGAGGACATTTAATGACCTAGTACACAGAGGGGGTAGGGGAAGGGGAGAGCAGAAAGAGAGAGAAGGAGGGAAGTGGTGGGGTAAAGGAAGAGCAGAGAGAGAGAAGGAGGGAGGGGATGGGGGTCTCAGTGTGTGACATATCTTTTGGGGGTAAGACAGAATTATAAGAGGGATTTTAATGCAATCAGTGTAACCTGGTTTCCTGTACCCTCAATGAATTAATCCCCAATTTAAAAAAATGTTTTAAAAGTCTGAATTCTGGAGCAGCCATGTACATGTGTGTATGTGTATGTGTGCGTGTGTGCACCTGTATGTGTATGTATGTGTGCATGTGTATATGTATGTACATGTGCATATGAGTACATGTGTGTATGTGTGTGTGCATATGTATGTGTGGGTATGCGTACATGTGTGTACACATGTGTATGTATGTGTGAGTGCATGTGTATGTGTATGTACATGTGTGTACGCAAGTGTTTGTGTGTGGGTGTGTTTGTATATGTATGTGCGAATGTGTGTATTTTTATGCATGGGTGCATGTGTGTGTATGTGTATGTACATGTGCGTGTGTATGTGTGTAGGTGTGTGCGTGTAGATATGTATGTACATGTGCATGTGTGTGTGCATATGTGTTTGTACGTGTGCATGTGTGTACGCATGTGTACATGTATATACGCGTGTGTACTTGTATTTATGCATGCATGTGTGTGCACATGTGTGTGTGTGCATGTGCATGTGTGTACACATGTGTGTGTGTGTGTGCATGTGTGTACACATTTGTGTGTGTGCATGTGTATGTGTATGTACGTGTGCATGTGTATGTGTAGGTGTGTGTATGTATATGTACATGTGCATGTGTATATGCATGTGTGTGCATGTGCATGTGTATGTATGTGTGCGTGTGTATATGCATGTGTGTGTGTGTGTGTGTATACATCTGCATGTGTGTAAGCCAGTTGCTTCTTGACTGCCCCATGCTAGGCCTAGGCCACTGCCCCTCAGCCCAACAGCCCAGGCTTTGTGGTTCCTGGACTGGCCTATACTCTGCTTCCTCTAGGCCCACGTACCTCAGCTACTGTGCCTCAGTTTCCCTCACCTTTCCTAGAATATTCTGAATTGAATGAATTAAGAGACTGCCTTCCAGTGCTGTCAACATACTTACCTTACACTACATTTTGACTGTGACCATGGGGAAAATGGACATTTAGGCTCCTTGTCCTGCTCAACTATTGAAACAGAGCGTTAATCAAGCGCACAATTATATACAAAGCAATACTATAAAGTAAAACTTTTTATTCTTTTTTTGGAGACAGAGTCTCACTATGTTGCCCCAGCATAGCTCAAATTCCTAGGCTCAAGTGATCCTCCAGTCTCAGCCTCCCAAGCAGCTGAGACTATAGATGTCTGTCACAATGACTGGCTGTTTTTCCTATTGTTAGTAAAGAAAGGGCCTTGCTGTAGCTTGGGCTGGTCTTGAATTCCTAATCTGAAGCAATCCACCTGCCTCAGCCTGCCAGACTGCTAAGATTACAGGCCTGAACCACTGCACCCAGCCTCAAATAAAACTTTATTACAATAAATTACAAATTATAAATTACAAATTACAGTCCCCTCCTTATACATTGGGATATGTCCTAAGACCCCCTGTGGATGACCAAACCTTGGATAGTACAGAACTATACTTTACTGTGTTCTGTTCTCTATATATCCACCTATGATAAAGCTGAGCTTGTAAATTACTTTAGAGTAAGAGAATGAAAATAACCAATCATAAAAAGAATAATTATACTAATATAGTAGAACCTTCATAGTTGACCATCTCCCTACACTGACCACTTCCTTAAGTTGACTGATTTTCAAAGACCAGACTTTTGGCCCCACATGTATCAGTACCGTAGCCCTTGTTCCTTAAGTTGACCACCTCTGCATGTTGACCAGTTTATTATAGTCTCCTGAGTAGTTGTCTAATAGAGTTTCTTTTGCATGTGTGCTTCAATAAATGTTATCTGACTGGCATCTCCATCGTTCTTTTTTATTTCTGAAATTTTTCACTTAATGTTTTTGAAGCTCAATTAACCACGGGGATCCAAAACTGCCAAAAGTGAAACAGTAAATAAGGGGGACTACTGTATATTTTTATTTTATAAGCAGAGAAACAATACCTTTTTATACTTGTGTTATGTAAGGGGAAGTTTGCCCACTGTCCTTTCTTATAAATGACTATCTTTTTCTCTGGACATTTGGGATATTAATATGGCCTTTCCTTTACTAAAGCATGCTAATAGCAGACACTCTCTTGCCTTCCTCTTCTCCTCAATCATTTTTATCCCTCTGTTACAGAACTTGTACCTTGTCCCCCTTCTGTCACCAGCATGAAACAATTGGCTAGCTATTTCATGAGACACTGGGCCTCACTTATGTGCCTCTCCCCAATCTCAGGCTTTCAGCATAGTTAGAACTAGACTCAAACTCTCTAGTATGGCCCATGACACCAAACACAGCCTGACCCTTACTATAGGGTCGATTTTTATTACTCATAGTAGTTATGGAAGATCAAGTCACTGCCAACACTGAATTAGCAAATCCTAAGCCAGTGCTCCTCAGAGAATACTGGCTCAGGTTTCCACAAGCCTCTGGTCACACCAAGTCTGTCAACTGATCAATATGATCAACTGATCAACACTTGTTTTATGTGTTTCTGTTTAAAGACACCTTATTTAATATATGATGTTCATTTATTAGCATTGAGCTCATAGTTAACATCACTATAATTCATACCTGAACAAAGCTTATTTAATACACACATTTTTTCATGTAAGAGACATCACAGCCTTCTGTGCTTAGAAACCATAAACAGCACTTCACCACTGCACTTAAGGGCCATTTCAAATAGCAACGTCACCAGCGAAAAGCACAAAAATGTCAAAAACGCAGTACTAAGTAGACCTTGCAAAGGACACTTGTTCTCGGTGTGAGAGCTGAAACCAGAAGGCAGAATGTCAACTTGTTCAACCTCAGCTGGAAATGTGTATGTTGGGAGACTTCAAATGTTTTGCCATTCTGAGTATGTCTGCAAGTGTCAACAAAGGGACAGTGACGACTGACTTTTGAGGTTACAAATAAATTTCATAAGTTAGCAAATTGCAAGCACAGAGTCTGCAAGTAGGGAAGGGGGCACTGGATTTCTGACTCCATCTCCTAGGAATCCCCTTTCTGTGAGTTCCACCCCAGCTCTGTTGGCCTCTGTGTACTCAACCAGGCCTGGTTCATTCCTATGTCAGAGGCTATGCATTTGCTGTTCCCTTTGTCTGGAATGTACCCCATGTCCTTGAAGGCCTACTGTTTTTATCATCTCTAGTGTCATTACTGTCATCAGCATCATGCAGGTTTCAACTTGCTTCCCACAGAGATCAATAGTCCCCCACTGGCCCTGCCTGACCTCACCCCTCTGCTTAATCTTCCTGCAGCCACTTACCCCTCCCTCAGGTGTGCCCATGCTGCGGCAGCCTCCAGTTTTAGAGGCACAGCCCCTCAATATTGAACCCCACTGCAGCATTGGCAGTACTCACCACACAGCTATTGAATGAATGAATGGATGGATGGATGCACGCATGGATGACTGCCAATTGTTTTCTTAAGATGTCCTTTCTCGGCAAAATAAAAAAACACAGGCAATCCTTTGATGCTATCCAACATTCAGAGAATAATTTACAGGTCTAGACAATCCCTAAATTGAAGATCTAGTGCTTTTCAAAAGCCCCGTCCACAAAGCTCTAGCCCATCATCTTTTTTCCATCATGTTGGGATTTCATTTAATCACACAGCCTAACGTGTCATTGATAAATCAATACCAACATCTCAAATTAAAACCAGCCATGGAACAGTTGGAGAAAGGAGGACTTTTAGTCTGTTTTACCAAAGTATTTATATAGATGTCAATTCTCTAACTTCTAGATGATTAAGATAATTTCCCTTCATTTAACTACATTGGTTTGCACTAACAGAAGGAATCATTTTGATGAGTTTGGGGGAGTGCTTTGGGAGAAAAAAAATTGAGAGAAGTTACACAGAAGCAGCCTAGAGGGGAAGGGTTGCTTTGGAGAAGTAGGATTCAGCAGGAGGCCCGGAACTCCTGTGGCTGAGCAGAGACACAAAACACAGCACAGGAGGACAGAGGGTGTGGAGAGAAGGCTTCAGGACAGAATCTCCCATGTTATAGCTTTGCTGGGCCTGCCTCATTCCCTCTTGGTGTGGCACCAACTTGCTAAAAACAAATCAATCAGCAAAAACTCATGTCACAGGAAGAAGGAAGAAAGGAAGGAAAGAATGAGACACAGAGCAAGAGAGAAAGAGAAGCTGAAAAACAGAAGAAAGAATTTAATGGTTAATTAGGTTAATAAAAGATAAAAGTTGGGAATCTATCTGGAGTAAGAACGCAGGTATAGCTTTCTGCTAAGTGAGTTCATTTCTCTAACAGACATGGGCAGATAGTGACACTGTGTATTCCCAGAAAACACCGACCCTGGTCAAAATTTAGCTTCCCTTAAGGCAGAGAAGCAAAATTGATATTGAAGCTCCACCTTGCCCTGCCTTATGGGGGCTTTATAATATTCCTATCAAACCCAAAGCTTTCTCTATCCCCTTAGGGTTGGGGGCAGACAACTCATGAGCACTGTTTTTAATATGAGTCCAACCTTTTCTCACATCTCTTTTGAATTTCCCTGTGTCTCAGATCCAGCATGGATGACAGCTACAGAACATCCTCTCAAACGGGAAATGGAGGACTCTGAGCACATCCATTGTGCCAAAGAGGTGACCTCATACATAAGCTTCTGGAATGCGCAAGAGCCTGGGCCCTGTGATAAGGAATGCTTATCTGCCAGGTATGAAGATGAAACAGAGGGCCAGGAATGTGGCCTTAACTTGCAAGGAGGGAGGGTCTGTTATTGTACCGGTGCTGATCAGCACACACTTTCAAGTTTTCTTAGAAACACACAAGTGTTTGCTCTCAGAACTATGTTGTTTTCCTTTAGGGCTTGTCTGTACACAATGAAAACAGAGAAACCAAACTAATCCCGTTGGACTCCTTTGAAAACTTTGAGTGGCTTCCAGTCCAAATCAGATTTGCCCAGGCTTCTATTTAAGAATAATCCACTTACCACAGCATTCAAAATGATTTAGCGAGACTGGGAAGAAGTCTGACGCGAGGGTGGGTGGGTTGTGGGGAAAGGCAAGGAATCACCTTTTGTGTCCCCTCCACATGGGGCAGCGACTGCAGCATTCACTTAACAAGCTGCACCCCAGGGCCTATTTAGGACAGTCCAGTGTTGTGAATGAGCATCTGTCCCTTAATCCCCCAAACTGGCTATTTTGAAGTCAGCCGAACACTGACCGTTTCATGAACAAAGATACCAAATAGTACCATTCCTGACCGTGCAAAGCCCAGAAAACATTACAGCTGGAACGCTAGCATTTCTTCTTAAACTTCAAATCATACAACACAACAAAGGGAAAGTCTGGTGTTGAGCTATAAATAAAAACAAATCTCCTGCATACATTTCCTGTGAGCTTGAGCTCATGGTTGTCATTTGAGAAGGGAAGGAACGCAGGGCCTAGAGGAGCCAGCAAAAGGACAGGGGGGTGCCTAAGCCAAAGGGAACCCCAAGACAGACCTCACCTATTTTGGGGGGTCCTAGGCTGTAGAAGCTAGCCAATAGCCCTCATTTTGCAAATGAAAAATAAGAGGGCACTAAGAACTTGAGTAGTTTGCTTAGAGTCAGTGGCTCAGTTTGTTGGGCAGCTAAGGCCTGGGTCTCATCTTCTAATATATTTTTCTTTGCCCTTCCTGCTGCTAAGTAGGATCAAAATACTGGACTAGAGTTGTGACCACAAAATTAGGAGGCATAGGAGCCTTGGTCTGCTCCAGCCCAGAAGCCCGGGGCACAGCTGCTGCTAAAATGGAACCCTGGACCTAATGTTGTGAAATTCACAATGGCTTTCTGCATGGCATAAATGTTGTCTTCTCTTCACATGTTGTGTGTCTGTTCACTTTTTCAACCCTCTCTGCATGTTGATCTCTAGTATTCTTATACTCTCTGTGAGGAGGAGACCATGTCTCCTTTCTGAGACTGTGGGGTCTTCAAGAACAAGGTGTCTCTTCTCTACATGTCGAACTCACTCCCATCCTCAAACGCTGGGCAATCCACAAACACTTTGTTACTGCTTAAGGGACTGACCGGGATTGGTGTCAGTAGACTGGAGGTCACTGAAATGCCGCATCACTTAACTTGGAGGATAACAGATTACATTATCTCTTCCCAATTTTCTTTTCCCTCCCTCTCCTGCTGGTGTTAGAAAACTAAGCCTTTGCCAGCCACAGTGACTTTGGAGTTTGGCCTGGAACTGGCTTTGACCAATGAAACATGAGCAGAAGTGAAGCCCCATGTGGGGCCTTTCTGCCTCCCCCCTCGTCGTCTGCCTTCACCTTGTGAACAAGCTGCCCCCAGAATCCATCCCCAGCCGAGGGGCTGCCACCAGAATCCATCCAGGTGCTGGGTTAGGATCAGAGGAAGAGATCCCATTCTCCCATTCTCTCTTCTCCAGGAACAGATCCTGGAGCCCCACCCAGCCAAACCCCGCAGGGGCCCAGCAGCTGACACACAGGGTCACGACTAAGAAATACAGGTTGATTATTGTAAGCCATTGTGTTTCTTTCTGGGTTGCTATTACAGTAAAAGCCAATATATGGAATCTCTTTTTAAAGCAAATTTGCCATAAAGCTAAAGTTTTGTGCACTGTCCTAAGACAATTTGGTCACACAAAACACTGAGGTCCTTTTTTCAGATATTCAAAAAGTTTGGCTCGTCACCCATAGTACAATGGTTACAGCGCCAGCCACATACACCGAGACTGGTGGGTTCGAACCTGGTCTGGGCCTGCTAAACAACAATGACAATTGCAACAAAAAATAGCCGGGCATTGTGGCGGGTACCTGTCATCCCAGCTACTTGGGAGGCTGAGGCAAGAGACTTGCTTAAGCCCAAGAGTTTGAGGTTGCTGTGAGCTGTGACACCACAGCACTCTACCGAGGGTAACATAATGAGACCTTGTCTCAAAACAAAAAAAAAGTTTGACCTTGCCACTGAGTTCACAATGAAAGCAAACCTCAGACCAGTTTTCCCTATAAACTTACATAGAGAAATAAACATATATTAGCAAGCAGGCATCAAAATGGTCCTTATTACCAGCTGTGCAAACTCAGGGAAGTCCCAGCTCTTTCCCTTTAGTGCTCTGTCCACTACCCTTCACCAAAGGTTTGCTAGACACAGACACTGAACATCCTAGAGGCAGGAGTCTACCTTTTTGGCAGGCATCTGGCAATTAAAACTCTTTGTAGCAAGGCCTGGGAAACAGACTCAGAGGAATGAACATTTTAGGTGCTATCCCTAAAGAAGCAAGCCACAGGCCTTGCTAAATTCTTAAACCCTGTTCCTGCAACCACAGTGAGTATCTCTACCATAGGCACCAGAGATACAAGTTCAGACAAACTCCCCAGAGTTTGTTGGGGAGATGCTGTCAGAGTTGGGCAGGGGTTCATAATCTGAGGCCCATGGCTAGGGTGTATGGATGGGTTTCGGTGGTCTGTGAGTGCCCTGAAAATCAAGGTTCTCACAAGCACCTGAGAGCACACGTGAGTGCAGTGTGCTAGGACAGGGTCTATGTTGTTCCTCCAATTATAAAGGAGCCCATGACTCAAAAAAGGGCAAAGAAATGTTTCTCCATTGGACTTGTAAGAGATGACTCTATAATGAACTTGCTTACTCAGGCTTTGCTAGGAAAGACTAAACTCTAGTAGACCATATTAAAATGGGCTTTGAACCAAGTGACTCCAAAAGGCCCTTACCCACAATAAGTGGAAGAGTTAAGAGTTTATTTTTAAAATGTTCTCATAACAAAACTGATAACTAATAGAAATGATAGTAGAGTTTTAGAATATAGGAAACTCTATGCTACACCATTATAAACATTCATCACAGACCTAACACAGAAAGGGCTGAACATTGCTTAGATGTGTGACAGCCTCCGTAGTACACAGGGTACTAGTAGCAACGCCCAGTTTGCACTTCAATCACTATTTGCCTCTTTAGGTAAAGTAGGCCATGGAATGGGAAGAATTGACAGCTGTCATTTAACTATCGATTTCTCCCTATTGGCTCCATTGCCTACGGTAGACCTTATACATAAGATAATCAACATACAGGTAACAGGGACATTCCACCTTTAAACTGTTCCAGCTTCTCCAGCAAAGAGTAGAGCTGATGCTAGTTCACAGTCCAGGAAATTATGTGCTAGTCACCATACAGTTCCCACAATGATAATTTCTGCTACATCTCCATGGGGTTAACTTCTCTGAGGTTTAGTTTCCTTCATATATTAAATATGAATAATATCACCTAAAGCAAAAGATTCTTGGGAAAATTAAATGTCTCACCTATTGGCTAAATCATATAACATAATCATGCTGCCTAGTACTGAGTAGGTGCTCAATCAATGTTAAAATCTCCCTCCATCCCACCTTCTATCCTCTATACTTCTCTAAGAGTGGTCCCGGGGGCGGTGCCTGTGGCTCAGCGAGTAGGGCGCCGGCCCCATATACCGAAAGTGATGGGTTCAAACCCAGCCTCAGCTGAACTACAAAACAAAAAAAAATAGATGGGCATTGTGACAGGCGCCCCTGTAGTCCCAGCTACTCAGGGAGGCTGAGGCAAGAGAATCGCCTAAGCCCAGGAGTTGGAGGTTGCTATGAGCTGTGTGACGCCATGGCACTCCACCGAGGGTGACAAAGTGAGATTCTGTAAAAAAAAATAAAATAAAATAAGAGTGGTCCCCTGAACAGCAGCAGCCCCAAGAACTTGTCAGGTTCTTAGGCCTGCACCAGACTTACAGATTCAGAAATTCTGGGGGTGCAGTCTAATGAAGTATGTTTTAACAAGCCTTCCACACGATTCTGATACATCCTAAATTAAAGAGCTACTGAACTCGAGCAATCATTAACACGGCTATCCATACATCACCTTGGGTGCCTTTAAAAACCACCAATAGACTCTTTACCAACCTCAAGACTAAATTAGAACCTCTGTGGACTGAGAGGGGTGGACATTGGTGAGTGTCAATAGGTCCCTAAGGATGTAAATGATTAAATTTAAAGGACTAAGGGATGTCCCTTCTCCCTCCTTGGCAGTGTGCACTGGGTGCTTGAAATCCCTCAGTATCAGCCCTGTTCTCTGCGTACAGACCTGCCACACCACTAATCAGCTGTGGGACCTTGGGACAGTTCCCTAGACTTCTGTTAGCTTTCTGTTTTCTTTTAATTACAAAAGGAAGATAATAATGATGCATCTTGTATCTTTTTGTTTTCAGATGTGAAAACTGAAGTCCAAAGCCTTCGTCCCTTGCTTGTGTCATGCTGGCTCTGACAGTCATATTTTGGGTGTGAGGTGGAGAAACTCCCAGGTTCCTGGGGAAAGCTGTGGCAAACTTGCTAACATTCTGGCTCAAGTCCTAGAAGCGAGGGCTGCCAGCTAATGACTGTGATGTGCCTCTGAAAACTACGATGGCAAATCTTGCAGGACTCAGTGAGAGCAGAGTGGGGTGAGGAGTGTCGGCAGCCGGAAGAGGGATACTGGTGGGCATGGTCACCTCTCATTGTGGCAGAGAGATAAAGGAGACTCAGGGGGCACTTAGCTCACTGCTCCTTCTTCCATTTCTCTCACAGGGACGGTGGTGCAAGCCCAACGACCTATGAGCTCACGGGTATGGAAATCCAGAAAGGAAATGGTTAATGCCAGCTAAATTTGACTTTGGGCTTATTGAATCCATTATTTTTTTCTTCTTCTCCCTGTCCTCTCTCTATGGGATGCACACCTCAGAAACACCACATCTGCTTGGTGAGAAGGTTCCTGTCACCTGAGAAGGAGCGTCCAACTAAGGTTCACTGTTCCTGCCTCCAACTGTTGTTCATCCACAAAATTGGGGGGAAAACAATGAGGAGAAAGCAGTTGGCTCTCAACTATGGCTACTTCATGGTCAAAGCAGTCACTGCTATGGGCTGAATGTATATGTTCCCCTCAAATTCAAACACTGAAATTCTAGCTCCCAAGGTGATGAGATTAGGAGACGGGGCCTTCGGGAGGTGGTCAGCCTCATGATGGGATTGTATGTAGTAGGAAGAGCCCCCCAAGAGTGCTCTCTCTCTCTGCCACATGAGGATACTGAAGGCAGCTGTATGCAACCAGGAGCGGGTCCTCACCAGAACCTGACCAGGATGGCACCCTGATCACAGACTTGTATCCTACAGAACCGTGAGAAATACTTCTGCTGTTAATAAGCCACCCAGTCAATGGTACTTCCTTACAGTGACCCAAAGGCACTGTGACAATCACCATGTGCAGTGTGGGCACAGGGCTCTGTCCCTGGATTTTCTTTTCAGACATGCTGTTCCTGATTCTGAATCCCTTGTTCTGCCCTTGACCTTCATACACAGAAGCATGAGGATCATGACTTCATGCTCAGGTCTCCTGTTAATGTGCTAAGATGCCTCTTCCCATATTTCTCATTCACTGACCAGGAATGACCTCCACTGTGTCCACTTAGATGGGACAGGAACTATTTCTATGCTTATATTGGAAAAGGCACCCAGTCAGTAAGCATAATCAAGAAACAATTAATTGGATAAAAGTGAAGACCCTAACTTTTTCTTTCACTTATTGTAAAACAAAATGAAATCCAGAAGCATTATTTCTATCCCAAACATTTTAAGACTTTATTGGCATTTTTCCTCCAGTATCTTACTGGCTTTAAGACTTTACTATAAAAGTAAAGACTTTACTATAAAGTCTTAAAGCCATTTACAGTAGAAAACTGACTTTTACGACAGATGTTAATTTGTAAAACCTTTTATAGTTGCAATTCCCAAACTATACTTGCTTTATCTAAAGAAATATTTGAGATTCCAAAATTCTAGCACAAACAAATACAAACTTTGAGTATCGGCCACCTTGACATTTTGGTAAAACCGTTTGCCTTCCGTGGGCAGGGAGGGAGGGGAAGGTAATTAGTAAGAAATTTGAAGGAAACAAATATGAGAATCCTGTGGGCCCAGAAAAAGGCATGTTAGAAGAGGCCATGGCCTGCAGGACACATGCAGAGGCCACCAAGTTCAAGTGGAAGCTGTGGTCAGCATGGAAAAACACAATGGGAAGAGGTGTCCAAGTGTCAGAGCACAGGCACATGAGGGGGACACGCTGATAGACAGGGAGAGAGTGGCAGTCAGACTGGAAAAGCACCCAGGAAGTAACACTGAGAGAGGGCTATATTCCAGCAAGGTTTTAAAGAACTTCTGAAGCTTCAGCTGTAAGGATCCAGAGGCATGGGCCATCCCCTAAATCTAGCCAGATTGTGATTCATAGAGTTTGCAAACTAAAGAAGACAGGCTAATGCTACCCACCCCCTAGCATTGTTACTGCACAAAGTTTAAGAAGAATGTGTCCATAAGGTAGAAGTGGGTGTATTAAATCAGTGTCAATGTCCTGGGGGTGATACAGGTATTATGGTTTCAGCATCATGCAATGTTTAGGGAGAGCCGGGAGAAGAGCATCCGGCCTGTTTCTATACCATTTGTCACAACTGCATGCAAATCCACAAGGATCTCAAGAAATAGATAAACACATATTTTAAATGATCTTCTTATAAATCAGAAGAGTTCACATAAAAATCTTGTTTTCCAGCTTTTCTGGAAATGTAGAAAGGTGGGGTGACACTGGGCCCACCCACTCTTCCCACAATAACACGTTATTCCACAAAAAATCAGATGAAGCAGAGAAACATCTGATTCCTCAGGATGGGCGTTAAAACCTTCATGTTGCCCCATTCTCCACCCAGACCGCTTCACTATTGATGTTAACTTGTCTGGTCCCAATGGACGCTAGACTTTTCCACTATATAGAATGATGGAGTTAAAGACTTGGTTGTCTGAAAGGTCATGTGAGTTCACACAATCCGTCTGGAGTTGCATACTGCATCATGAACGAAAACACAAGGACACCTCACTATGCTGGTGCCCTCGGGGCCTTGCACATAATAGGAATCGTTACAGTATTCTTTTATAGTAGGAGAACCACTTAGGATGGGTTCCAAGAAAAATCAATGACATACTAAATGTCACGCTATAGCAATTTCTGTCATAACTCAGGAGCCATGTAAAATACAATGAGTTTCTAAAGTCATAAATACTCTAAAATTATTTATGAAGCAGGAATTAGGCAAAGCCTAATTTACCAAAAATGGAAAGATGTAGACACATGGTTTAATTGGAACTCTCCACATCTGCACACTCCATGATTCAAAGACAAGGTGTCATTCCAAATTGAATCTGCCTTTTAGTTTTTCTGACGTTAAAACATTTTCCACATTAGAAACCTGTCCCCTTTGGTTTCAATGTGGTAAATTACTCAAGTGGAATCATTTACCCCAAAGGCGATGTGATGTTCCCATTATCACTAAGAAGCAAAGGGCAAAAAAGCCAATGAGGCAGAGATAGGGAGGATGAATTCAGGTCATTCCTTGCTGCACCAAAAAAAGCATTAAATTGACTCACATATTTAGGTCGATTTTTATAGTATTAAAAGATTCTTTGTACAACCCTTAGTCTACGGAATACATGGCCCAACCTCCGTCCCACCATCTTTTCACTATGCGTATCATATTCAGGAGTTATAGTTTTTCCTTGGTAGGCCATTCTAACAGTGATATTCTAATTTACTATGAAAATCAGATCCCCCCCTTAAGGAGTCTTTCCCTTACAGGATAGAACATTACAGCACACAAACTAACAATAAGTAGAGAACATATTTTCTTCTTTCATGTTCTTTAACACATAACTTATCAGGAGAGATCAATTGCATTGCGAATTCAGAGGCAGATGTAGGTACTGGCTAATGGTCTCTCCAGTGGCCTGATTCACTGATAGGATTCTCTCACCCCGCCCCGGTGCTGCACTTTGACCTGCAACTTGTTCCCTCTATGCTTAGCTGTTTCACAAATCAGTAAATACACAGGCTAAGCGGCTGCTGACCATCTAGTCTCAGATTGATTCAGTTTGGTTACACGGGTTAATTCAACCCCATTGTCCTCACTGATGCTACCTTGGCTCAGACTGGCAGAAATGGGTTCTTAATGTTGCCATTCGTACTGTGTCACAGCCAAGGAGATTATATCCTTGAAATTCCTAGCCAAATGCCTGCAGTCTGAGGTTTGGCTCTCTCCAGTGGCCATTGCTCTGACCGCAGCTTGTGCATTTGGAAAATTAAATTATTAATGTGAGGTGTTCACTCTACTGTATTGGAAGGAACAGCTATGACATCTAAGCCAAGTCATTTTATATAAGACATAGAATTGGTTTGCCCTGCATGGGGCATCAGCTGGACTCTGCTGGGAGGCATCTGGTGAGGCCATGAGTTTCCTCCAAGTTTGCTGCTAAAAGCCTGTGACAGCCAGCTGGCTGAGCAGCTGCAAGCTCAGGTCACTTTGGGAGCCAGCTGACCACAACTCCCTCAGATAATACATTTATAGGTCAAAGGGGCCTTGGCTCTCACTTTGAACAAGTGTGTTTGGTCACCAGGGGTTCCATTGACCATTGGGCTGCAGAATGTGCAAATAATTTGCAGCGTCCTTAATTAAGCTAAACTCCAACCACCGAAGTAGAGTTTGACCTCAAAGTGCTACTTTTTATTTCTTATTCAAATGCATTGTTGCAACCAAATATCCTGTCTTTGTATACAAGGCTCTCTTTACAAGGCTTATGAAAACAACTATTTTGTCTTTCTATTTTTGAAATGATGCATTTATTTGAATATGTACATAGATCAAATATGGTTTTGATTCCCAGAGAAGAGTTTATCTGAGCAAAAGTAAAGCATCACTTTTGTGATGGTAGTGTGAGTGGTAGATTATGAGGAACTCGTTTGAATTTTGAGAATGAAATAAAGCCTCGAACTAAACAGTCACACAGAGTAAAATACCTCTATTTTTCACTTAGTGCTCGTTCTCTTTGCTCCTAAGAGAGCTCGAGTTTCTGCTTGGCTCTGATAAACATCAGGTTGCTCCTACTCTTTGTGGTACAGCAATAAATAAATACTTAGATACTGCTTCTGTGTCAGGTGCTATGTGAGGAAAAAAGAAAAAACAGCTGAAGTGGAAGGCTTATCTCTCAGAGAATGAAAGTAGCACAATCCACTCTAGCATGTGTCCTGTTTTCTAGATTCCAGGAGATGGGAAAACATCCACACAGTCCTAAATAGAGATAAACTTTGGATTCGTTTTTCAGAAATCGCCTATCAAACTATATAGGAAAAAAAAACAACCCAACATTTTCTAAAACAACTTTTTCACATTCACAAAATCACCTTGATAATCTTTAAGAATTTGGCACCCTCCAAAGAGAAAAGAAGCTTTCCTCTGTGCTCTTGGTGAGAAGGATCAGGGCAAAGAGAAACCACTGGCTTCCTGAAAATGCTATGGTTCTAAATAATTCAAGTTCATCCTTTTCTGCTAAACGGAGTTCCAAGGAAGCAGGATAAGTCCAATTTGGTATTGAAAGTAATCTACTTTTGCATTATGCAAAAAAGAAAAAAAATGCTAGTTTGGCATTATATGGAAATAGCCACAATGTGCAGAGTTCCACAGGTTGTTTTATCATTCTCTAGAATTTCCATTCAGCCCAGACTCATCATCCTAATTTTCGTGTGAGAAATAGCTTATGCTCCTGGACCAAATCGGTTTATCCTGAAGAAAAAATTCCAAAGCAATATGCAGCTTCCTCGAGATTAAGAAAAAGAGGCTTCCAAATGTAGCATCTTTTTATTTTATAAAATTCCTTTCTCTGCCAAACATTTGGTTTTGGCTACATCTGAGAGTGGGGCAATGCTTAGAACCAAAGTCTGCTCTTAAAATGTTGCTTCAAATGAAAAACACTTTTCTCTTAATTCTTTGATGTGAATAATGAAACTATCTTTCTCCTCCAGAGAGTATATTGTAAAAGAAAAAGAAGGTAGATTTTGCTGTGCTTCTTGTTTCTGTTTAAGGACCACAGGTAACTCTCTTCCACCTGACTCTTCTGGTTGCTTCCACCATCGGCCCCCAGCCTTTGGCATTTTGCTCAAATCAGCCCTCCAGGGCCCCAAAGAGTCACCTGTCCCAGCGTCACTTAATTTTCCACAATCTCAAATGCAATTTCCCATTAACCTCGACTGCCTTCCTGCAGCCCCTGGAAGACACCCAGGTCTCTCCTATGGGGTGACTCTGCAGCGCTCCTAAAGATGCCACAGCCTGTAATCAGCTCCTCACCCACTTCACCAGGTGGTCCTATGAGCTCAGCGGGCAACTGGCCTTGCACTATCCGAGCAGGGGCAGGGTCTCTCCCAGCAGAGAGCTGTCGAGGTGGACAATGTGGGAAATATGCTAATCTGAGGGGTTGGAAAGGGAGCCCCAGGCTTTGTGACCCCTTCTTTGAGAGGCCGTGGTGTGCTTTTTACAAGATGAAGCTATTGTCCTCCAGAGTCTCCAACGGGAGGATTCAGAGGAGAACCACAATGTAGATCAAAGGATGGAGAAGCAGGCCCTGGGAGCAAAGGCTAAACAGCCCGGGTTTTATTTTGCCTGGGGAAGAGAAGGCTGGAGGTGGAGTGGGTCAAGTAGGCCATAATGGCGGAAAAGCTATTAGGGCATGAATGTGGCCAGCTGTTCCACATTCTGCGTTAAAAGAGAGATGGAGGAGAAAATGAATGCAAATGGCAATGTGAGAAATTTGTTTGACATAAGGAAAACATTTCAAACAGCTCACTGCTAGACACGAAAATTAGTTAAGAGGGAATAGGTTTCTTAAGATGAACTTTAAGATTTTTCAGTCAAGAGTTTTCAGGGCTAACTTGCCTGAATACAGGGATTGAATAAGAAACACTTTTTTTACTTTATGTAAATATGTGCAACATGATTTCAGCCTTCAAAAACCACTCTTTACAAAGGACATTTTCTCAGAGGACAGCATTAGAAGCCACTATATGGGACTTCCATGACCTTGGTATAATGATTTACGTAGTGGATATGGGACTGTCTTTGTGGCTAAGTGATTGACAAGCACATTGGGTGATGGCTGTTCTGATTCCAATCCTGCAGCTCATCAACTCTGTGACTTCCAACCAGCGCAGAATGCAATTTCCCTAACTGTCAAGCACAGACAATAGCTCTGTTCTCCTCACAGGATGGCTTGGAGGAACAAATTATAAAAGGGATGAAAAGCACACTGAACCCAAGAACGTAGTAATTAGACTGTTCAGACCTCAGGGCTACTCCCAAATAAAAAAGTGCTTGGCTCTGTTAGTATTGTTTTAATAAGTTACTCCCACACTAGACTCCTGAGGAACAACAGAGAAGAATCAAAAGACAGTTCAAGCTGGTATAGGGGCAGCTATTTTTTCCTGCCTTTCCCAGTTTATAGCCCAACATCAGGCAAAACTGAATGTCAGACATACAGTTCTTTCCTTCATCTATGGCTGCTACAGTTTGCACGTTTCAGCTGAAAACTTTTGTACACAACATGCTCAGGCCAGGCAAGGTGGCTCACACCTGTAATCCTGGGACTCTGGGAGGCCAACGCAGCAGGATTGAGCTCAGGAGTTCAAAATGCTCACATAACAGAACTAGAGAACTCTGTTCCCTGTGGTGCTTATAATAGGTAAGTTTTAAACTTAAAAAATAGTCAAATAAATAAATCTAAGTGTTTTGGAATAATAATAAAGTGACGGTTTTTTTGTTTTGTTTTGTTTTTTTATCCTTAGCATGAATTCAGACTGGGCACACACTTAGTCACAATGAAAGATAAAAACCTTGCCCACCCAGAATTCCATCTACAGAGTAAATATCTTTCAGAACTGCAGGTAAACTTAAAGGATCTTTCCAAATCTTTTGTGAGAGATTTTTATCACAAGCAGCTTGGTATGATGAGAGATGTAAGGAGGTGATTTAGAACACCCTTGCATTTTAAGGTTTAAGGTTGTCATCAGCTGGAACTCTATGCATTCTACACTGCTGAGGTCAGAGATAGGTCCCTGGACCACAGCAGTGCAATTCCAGAATGTTCCAGGCAAAAGGACCAAGTGAGCTCATTTCAGCAAACCCCTTTATATTCTAAATAGGAAATAAAAGGTCCAAAAAATGGTGAACAAAGAAGAATGCAATTAGTTGGAGGAAGCAACACTGGAATTTGCCCCCCAAATCTGTGGTAATCAAATTGTATAATTTCCCTACTCCATGTGAGAGGCCACAAACTTATTTTCATTGGGGTAAATATGGTTCATAGGCATATTTTTATTTGGCCCATAAAGTGAATTTTTAAAATATTCTAAATTGATTGCCTTGAACAAAGAAGACTCAATCAGGGGAGCCATGTGCCTGCATGACGATAGTTGGCTGGATTTTCAATGTTTTCTGCCTTTTTTAGATGAGGCAGGTACTCTGTAGTTAGCCACCGTCATCACCACTCCCTAATGTCTCCCTGCCAGTGAGGCCACAGGTGATTTAACACACTGTCATGTTCACACAGATCTTCATCTTAACTGTCTCTTCCACTCATTTGCGTTATTTTCCTGGGTTATTTACCCATTTGATTTTACAATCCCTTTTCTACCACATGGTGTTTCTATTTTCCTACTCAATAAAACCATTTATGATTATTTCTGCAAAGAATAAACAAAAACCATAATGACAGCATGCATGCATGGCACAGGCTTGATCCTGTGGTGACAATGTGCATAGTACTGAAGACATATATACACAGGCTAGTTCAGAAAGCTGATTTAGCTTCTTCACTTTGCCTAAGACTCTAAACCAGCAGTTCTCAACCTGTGGGTCGTGACCCACAGGAACTGTATTAAAGGGCCACAGTATTAGGAAGGTTGAGAACCACTGCTCTAAACATTACCAAAGTCCCACTTGTTGTAATGCAAACATCTAAAGGAAAGTGATAACCATTTTGGCATTTCTCTCAATTTCTTCTAAGTGAAAGTGGCCTCCCCCCAGGATTCTCCACTGTGCTTTCTCTTAACTCCTTGGGAAGACGGGGTGGGAGGATCAAGTTTTAAATGATATTAAAAAATAAGAAAGACATATTTGTCCATTTATGACCTCCTAATTCTATTGTTACATGTGTCTCTGCTTGCACGTAAATTTCACGGCAGTATTATTTATGACACTTAAAAGGTGAAAACAACCTAAATTTCTATCAGCTGATTACTGGGTGAGTTAAATGTTTTACATCTGTACAATGAAATATTATTTGACAATTCAAAAAAATGAAGAACTGCTATATACTACAGCATGGACAAACAGAAAATATTGTGAGACATCAAATAGGCCAGTTGTAAGCACCACATACTGTATGATTGAGTCCATTTGTACGAAATGTTTAGAATAGACACATTTCTAGAATAGAAAGAGATTCATGCCAGCTCATCTAGGGCTGGGGACATTGGGGGAAATGAGAACTGCTCATTCAGGATACAAAGATTCTTTCTGCAGTGATGAAAATGTCCTAAACTTAATTGCGGTGATGGCTGCACAACTCCCCAAGTAGTACATGAGTGGACGGATAGTAGGACATGAGAACTGGATCTCAATAAAGCTCTTTTAAAAAGATAAAACAGAATAAACCTTTTGAAATTGGAAAGGGGAGCAAAAATTTTGTGGTGAACTTCTCTGGGCCAGGCAGAGTCTAGTGTGTTTGCACACATATTATTTTACTCGAGCCTGACAGCAATGTGCAGGAGCTTTCATTCTGTCCATTTCACAGGTTTCTAAATAAAGGTTCACAGAGCTAGCAGTCACTTGCCAAGCTGAGATACGAACCAGATCTGACTCCCAGACCACTCACCAGCACCACCCGGTCCTGCTGCTGCGCGGCTGTCACCCAGTGCTGTCTTCTTCTCTAAAAGACGAGGAACGAAGTGGAGACTTCCCTGGTTTTCTACTGCTGCATGTGACCATTTAATAATGAACAGGACAGCAACTCTTCTTTTTTAAAAAGCTGCCCTGAGGCATGCTAGCTGATTAATCAGTCTTTCTAAAATCAAATGGGGCCTTTCCCCTCAGAGCTAGACTAGCCAGAAACAATTCTGCCTGCTGCCTGCTGGCATTTTCTCAGTTACCCAATGAGTTGCCCTTGAACTCACGTCTGCCTGCTCCCTCATTTCACATTAGAGCTAAGAATGTTATCGTGTGTACCCTTCTCTCCCCATCTCACCCCTGTATATATAAAACAGCATCCAGGTGGCACTTAACATGTTTATGACCTCCTAATTCCATTGTTACACGTGTCTGTAATCATCAACATCAAAGAGAACTTGCGATTGAACTCACATGGACAGATTCCTCAACTAAGCATTCAAAATGCACACATCAGCATCTAGCCCCGATCACTTTAAGGGATTACATTAAAGCACAGATCATTTGAGAGCATGGGTGATGTGGGGTGAGAGGAGACAGATTCAAATGGAGCTTATGCTCCTCATCTTACTCAGGGACCAGAGGAGCAATACATGGTGGGCAGGCAGCAGAGAGCATGGGAGATGCAGCCACCCCAAGCCTCGGGCACAGTCTGTATTTACTCACGTCACAACCCATTATCTTCCCGGCCAGGATCCAAGCCTTACCTCCACAGAAGCAAGGGCTGAGTGCACTACCGAGTGACCTCCTCTGGGTCATCAGGACCACTGCAGCCACTTCCAGCCTCTCTCAGCTCTGATCTGACAGCCACTGTCAGCCCTTACCTTCCTCTTCCTGAAGAAGGCCAGTGTGCTTCCTCCTGCCTGTGGTCAATATTTAACCACCCTCTCAAGTCACATTACATCACCTGCACTAACTCCCACCCCAGTGATAGCTGGAGGGTGTACCTGCTCCTGTCTATTCAAGGTTAACTCAGCTAACCTTTATCTGGTGCCTTCCATTCATTTATTTCTTGCTACACGTATTCAGCAACTACTGCATTTGGCTCTGGAAATAGAGAAATGAAAGACCTGCTTTCTGAATAATAATGTGTGATGTGCTACCACACCAGAGCACAGTGCAAGGGGAGAGAGATGGAACAAACAGGAAATTCCCAAAGGCAGTGACACTCAGAGTGACATGTCTCATGGGCCAGGATAGGTCTGGAAATACAAATAGATGATGAATAGATGGCCTCTGCCCTCAAGGAGCTTCAACTCAACACGGTTGCTCTCTCATTCTACAGATGAGTAGGATTGCTTACATGATTGCTGTAGGCAAGGTGCAGAACATTAGACCGTGGCTCAGCACCTGTAGCTCAGTGGTTAAGGTGCTGACCAGATGCATCAGGGCTGGTGGGTTTGAATCAAGCCCGGGCCTGCTAACCAAACAACAACAACAACAACAAAGCCCAGCATTGTGGCTGGCGCTTATAGTCCTAGCTACTTGGGAAGCTGAAACAAGAGAATCACTTGACAAGCCTAAGAGTTTGAGGTTGCCATGAGCTATGACGCCGTGGCATTCTACAGAGAGTGACAAAGTAAGACTCTGAATTAAAAAAAAAAAAAAAAGAATATTAAGCTAAAGAGGACAGCCTCTCCTCACTTTACTTGATGTGTATGTCTTCAACTATTTCTAAGAGAGAACATTAGAACGATGTCTCAACAGTGACAGTTGGGTGTATCCTATGGATCCCTTGGTGTTAGAATATGGGTGATTCTTCAGAGATTTGAAACAGCAGATAACCCCAGCAAATAAAGGAATTGCCTGTGACTCATTTTCAATTCAGGTCACAGAGTAACATTCTTCCCTGGTCAAAGAAATTAATGGGGGACAAACAGGCTTGGTCAAAGGGAAGCAGGGATCTCTCAGACACCCTCCTAAACACCCCCTGACTTTTCCAACACAGAATCTCCTGACACTTATTGAACTGTTGATTGCCTTTTTAAATAACAGAGACAGACATGCAGAGCCCCTAGGCAGTACTAACCCGCACTCTTTAACTTCATCCATAATCATAAGCCTCAAAAGCTACTCACTTTGGGATATTTTTTTTTCAAAGTTTGAATTTACCACCAAGGCACAGCTTTCCAATATACCCAACACAATCCCTTTTCTACCAAAACTTACTTCAGTGTCATGCTCCAAAGAACAAAGACCCCATTTACTTAGAACATTCAAAGCTTCCCACCATGGGGGAGGCTAAGAGGCTGCCAGGGAAGGCGCTGGTGTATTTGAATTGCAAAACACAGTCTGGGGACTCTCAGTACCTCTAATTTGGGACAGCTCCAAGCTCAGGAGCCTCTCCGCATGGAAGGAGGGCCATTAGTCAGTTTCTCAGTGTTCCAGAGCTGCATGCACAGTCCACCAAGGGCTTCCAACGTGAACTTTAACGGTCTGTTGCAAGATTCTACTACAAGGTATTTAGGGTTTTGACAAATGCTAACTGACATCGCCACCACTCCAGTGAAAACCAATGACTCATAGCTAATGCCTACTACTCAGTTGTGGCTCAAGACCCTTCTCAGTCATTCAGTGAGTACGGGCAGAACGCTGCCCCACACCCTCCTTCACACCCTGGGCACCCATGTGGTTTCAGTCCATGGATACGCTCACATCAAATGTTGAAACACCACAAAACCAAAGTGAAGTTTCACCATGTTCTTTTTTTTTTTTTTTAATCAAGACTTTTTCAGACCCCTCCTTAATAACAAATGACACATTTGGCATTAGGAATATCATACATTATTACCATTAATAATGATTGTTACTCCTAATTGCTAAACACCCAGGGATTTCTGTACCTAATTAGAATACATTTTTAATGTGTATCTTGTAATCACACTAAATGGACAAGGTGCTATCAGAAACTTGTTTGTTGTTAAAGACAATTTTAGTAAATTTAAAACATGTGAGGTAAATTTTTCAGATGATATCACGACTATCAATGCTGGTGAGATAACTATCAGCATGTGGACAAAACCCAGCATCACTTGACATTTCCAGGAGTTTGGGTAAACCATGAGGAACTTGAATTTTCAAAAGACAGAATATTTAAAATGTGTTCCATTTATCTCTGTGTATTCAGCTTTACAAAATGCAAAAAAAAAAAAAAAGGAGGGTTGTCCTTTGCTTATTATTATTTTTTTAATTTATTGTTGGGGATTCATTGAGGGTATAAGAAACTGGGTTATACTGATTGCATTTGTTAGGCAAAGTCCCTCTTACAATTGTGTCTTGCCCCCAAAAGGTGTGGCACACACTAAGACCCCACCCCCTTGCTCCTTCCCTCTCTCTGCTTTTTATTTTTGTTTTCAATAAGAAGTCTTAGAGAGAAGTTTTAAAGCAAGATTAATCACCCCAAATCCAATTTTATGAACATTCTTCTGTAGCAGAAAGAAGTGTCATTGCACTCTCATAGGTGGAAAATATAAAGAAGTTGAAGCCACAGTTAACACACTGTGACCCTGGACAAGTCACCTACTCTGGTGATTAGGGCCTAATCTGCTCTGCTCACCTTTCAGGAGAATCACCTAAAGACAAGTGGTTGATGTCCTAAAGGACAGGCTGAAACACACAGTTGTCAGGGAAAGCTATGCCTTTTAAAATAGTCACTTTGGGAGCCTTTAATTTGTCATGGGTCACAAAGGAGTCCTTTCAATGCTACTATTAACTGTCCCAGTTTGCTCAGGACTCAAATTTCTAATAGGTGTCACTTTTAATGCTAAAACTAGAAATGTCCTGAGCAGATAGAGATGGTCACCCAACTTGGTACTACTTAGCTATTGGTGATGCTAGAACATCATTGGGGAACTGATGTCATATTATATCATGGATTATTTTGTATCTTATCTGAGCTAACACATTCTGATTCTTGAAAATTAAGTTCTTGAAACAAAAATAATTTATGGCTAGGCTTAATAAATAATATGAGTTTTCAAGGTGAGTGAAAAGTCCGATATAAAGAAAAAATTGTATCCAAAAAGTATAGATATTTTATTTTTTGGTGAAATTCAGAAACTAAATACATAATTTTTTTCTTTTTAATCCAGAAGGACTTAAAAGTATGGTACAAAGGCCTAGTAATATTGACATTACCAGGAGCTTTTCTTTCTTTGTTTTGAGACAGTCTTACTATGTCGCCCTTGGTAGAGTACTGTGGCATTACAGCTCACAACAAGCTCCAACTCTAGGGCTTAAGCAATTCTCTCGCCTCAGTCTCCCAAGCAGCTGGGACTACAGGCACCCACCACAACACCTGGCTATTTTTGGTTGTAGTTGTCATTGTTGTTTGGCAGGCCCCTGGCTGGATTTGAACCCACCAGCCCTGGTGTATGTGGCTGGCCCTCTGGCCACTGAGGTACATGCGCCGAGCCCAGGAGCTTTTCAAAAATAGACACACCGTGGTTACCCTGTTCTTCCTGAATCAGACTCTGAATTTCTGTAACAATCCCTGGTGGCTCTGAGGCACCTAACAGTTTCAGAAGTCTGTTTTAGAATTTGCCTATGCCTGGGGGGGTGAGGAAACAAGCCTACATAAAAATGTTTGATACAGTCATAAAAACATTCTTGTGAGTCAAAGCATTTTGACAAAGAAAATGAAAGGCATTATCTTAATTTATGTTCTCTGGGTCTTGTGAATTTTAACTTCATAGTTGAGGAGACCATAAATTATAGTTAAACTCTAAATGAGGCCAATGATTAGATGGCTTTCCTACCAGGGAACCATGTAGGATGCCAGGATCCACTTCAAAGAGTAGAGCAGAGAGAGTCTGCGCAAATTTCCACTCTACGAACTGGTCAGACACCATCCTCTGTTCCGAATATCTTCCTGGTTAAGGGATCAAACCTAGGGTGACTCCTAGGTTTTAACAGTTAACATCTGAAATAAATTGCATAGGGGAAATGGAGAAAGGGAATTTCTAACACCCAGGTGAAGAGGTCTATTTTGGAATGTGAGGTTTGAGAGGCTAAAAAACACCTATGTAGAGAAAAAATTGGTACTTGGACATATTAATCTGAAGCTAAGCAAGTTAAAAAACAGTATGTATTTGATTTCTCTTTGTAAAATAATTTTGGGAACAGCAGTCAGCATATGGATTCTATTGGAAAACAAGGAGATGAACGATTATGATCACAGGGAGAGCTTTTCAGGCCTACAGAACAATGGAAACTGATCGCTTGTGGCAAAAGGGAGAAAGAGCAAAGGACAAAGAAAGGATAAGCAAAGAATTAATAGAAGATAAAGCGAAATCGAATGCATGACAACAACTATGCAATTTCCCCTATGCAATTATAACTAGTGAATTGCAATAATAAGATGGTTAACATTTTCCCCCCTGAAATAGAAGATGCATGTTATCATGGAAAATAACAGTGACATTCCGAAACCAAAATTCTAAATATTTCAAATGGAGAGCCAGAGAGGACTGAGTACAAAGTTTTGATTTGTGTGTATGTAGGTCGATATCTTGTACAGTTTGACCAGAAAATGCAGTCTTTTAAGCTCATGGGACA
Source organism: Arctocebus calabarensis (assembly GCA_963573935.1). Classification (NCBI taxonomy): domain Eukaryota; kingdom Metazoa; phylum Chordata; class Mammalia; order Primates; family Lorisidae; genus Arctocebus; species Arctocebus calabarensis. The sequence continues at coordinate 40,483 of CAUYON010105817.1, forward strand.
GAAATCCACAGAAAGTGATTACGCACATGGCCCCAAAGAAAACACCGAAACTTCTCTGAAGTAAATGAGAAGTAAACAAAAAACACAGAAACTCTTAAGTGCTTTTAAATTAAAAAATAATCTTCCAACCAAACCAAGGATCAAAAAAAGGCAATAAAAATATAAGGAACAAGTTATTTAGATGTAAGTACAACAATGGAGAACACTTCATATAAAAATTGGGATGTAGCTAAACCCAGAAGGAACTATATAACCTTAAATGTTTTTATTTTAAAAAGAAGACTGGAAATAAATGCACTACATATTCAGACTTCTTAAACTCTTACAAAGAAATTGAAGTGGAGAGAATACTTCTAAATTCATTTTATGAGTCCAGTATCACCTGATAGTACTCAATACTATTATGAAACCAATATATAAACACTTATAAAACACAAAGACAGTCCAGAAAGAAAGAGGGGAGAGGGGAGGGGAGGGAAGAAGAGGAGAGGAGAGGAAAGAGGGAATGGGAGGGGGGAGGGGAGAGAAGGGGGGAAGGCAAGTGAAGGGAGGGTATTTGGCAGGATCTCACCTAAAGTGCATAATGCAAGGGTATATTTCAAAATAACTTATGTTATTTTGTGTATGATAAAAGTCTTGTCACAAAAATAAGTGAGATGATGGTTATGTTTATTAGTTTGATTTAAGCATTCCACATTGTATATAAAATCATATTATACCCCATAAATGTATACAGTTATGATTTAATGGAAATTAATTTAAAAAAAAGTCCAGTATCACTTAATACCAAAGTCAGACAAAGATTCTACATCATGACCAAGTTAGTGGGATTTATCCCCAGGATGCAAGACTGTTTCATATATGCAGATCAGTCCATGTGATACACAGCATTGACCGAATGAAAGGGAAAAGTGACATGATCTTTTTAATAGATGCAGAGAAAAGAATTTGACAAAGTTCAACATCCTTTCTTGATTAAAGAAACTCTCAAGAAATTAGTTATAGGATTATGTACCGCCACATAATAGAGGCCAGCCATGAAAAGCCCACAGTTAATATACTCAATGGAGAAAACTGAATGCTTTCCATGGAAGATCAGGTACTAGGCAAAGATGCCCACTCCCACCGCTTCCATTCAACACCACACTGAACGCACTAGCAAGAGCAAGCCAATAAAAACACAAATCAGACCCTGGGGGCATCCTAAAGGTTTTTTACCAATTCTCACCCACACTGCCAAGGTCATCAAAAATAAGAAAAGACTGAAAAGCTGTCATAGCCAGAAGGAACCTGAGATGTGACAACTAAATATAAATGCAGCAGCCTGGATGGGAAATGCGAATAGGTAAAAAAAATTAAGTAAAGCTAAGGAAACTTGAATAAAGTATGGTCTTTGGTTAATAATAGTGTACCATTAATTATGACCAAAGTACCGTACTAATATAAGAGGTAAATAATAAGGGAAACTGATGAGGGTGACATGGGAATGCTTTGTACTATCTTTTCATTTTTTCTATAAATCTAGAGCTATTTTAAAAAGACAAAAGTCTATTTGAAATTTTTTAAATAAGAAGATAATTTCAGATACTTATATGATAGCTACAAACTTATCCATAAAAGAGAGTCATATAATAGGAAGTCCTGGGATGAGAGGGTACCCTGGGCTGGGAAACATGGTCAGCAAAGCTTGCTCTGAAGCATTTGAGCTGAGACTTTCATAATGCAGGGCCCTGCAAAAATCTCAGGGAAGATATTCCAGCCACAGGAACATCAAAACCAAAAAGCAAACAATGAATTAAACTTAAAGCTGGTTATTTGAAAAGACAAACAAAATAGGCCACTCTCTGGCATCCTGATAAAGGAACAAAGATTAAAGCCCACAACATAAAGATTAAGACATGAGACCTACATGAATAGAGAAATGATTGGAAAAATGAGAAGACTGTGCAATTCTCTGACATTCTATCAGAAAATAGATCCTTTCCAAACAAAACATAAATGACCAAAATTAACACAAGAGGAAGTATAAGACTGAAGTATACCAAAGAAGGTAATAAAAATGTTGCTAAGATCTAAGGCTTTAAAATAGGCAAATATGATATTATAGTTGGATCACATCTAAATTTCAAGAAATATATAATTCCCATAATTTAATTTGTACCAGAGAAGAGAAAAAGGTGAAAATTTTCACAATTAGCCTTATTAAGTCAGCAGATCCTAATACCAAAAACCTGATGAAACTACTATAGAAAAATAAGTTGATTTCATTTATAAAATTAAATGTAAACAAATTGTATTCTGCTTTGTAATAAAATTATAATATGCTATGACTAAATATAATTTACTTTAGCTATGAAAATATACAGCATTTTAAAAAATCAGTTGAACTTATTACTTATTATATTAACTATATAGTAAGGTAACTAAAAATAAGATGAACATTAAAAAAAAAATCATCCTTGGCTTGGCACCTATAGCTCAGTTGTTAGGGTGCCGGCCAGATTTACTGGGACTGGCAGTTTTGAACCTGTCCAGGGCCTGCTAAGCAACAATGACAACAACAAAAAATAAATAGCCAGGCATTGTAGCAGGTGCCTAAAGTCCCAGCTACTTGGGAGGCTGAGGCAAGAGAATTTCTTAAGCGCAAGAGTTTGAGGTTGCTGTGAGCTGTGATGCTACAGCACTCTACTAAGAATGACATAGTGAGACTCTGTCTCAAAAAAAAAAAAAATCCTTATTTATACTAAGTTGAAATAGGAATAAAAATTATAGGAAAAATTCTGTAATGCTTAAATGCTCAGGGATGGATTTTGCTAGAAGAATTCAAAGAAAATTTATGTGATGGAAATTTTAAAAGGTTACATATGAATAAATGGTAGAAACATATTATATATTTGAGTGTAGGTATTGTAATGAAAGTGATGATTATTCCCAAAGTAACATATAAATGACATAATTCTAATATGTCATCTTGGGACATTTTGGGAAGGAATCACCAATAAAAATCACTCTAAAGTTCATATGAGATAATGAATATGCAATAATATTCAAAAACCTTTAAGAAACTTTTGTCCTAGGCTGGTCCCAGTGGCTCACACCTGTAACCTGGGAGGCTGAGGTGGGTGGGTTGCCTGAACTCACAAGTTTCAGCTCAGGCTGAGCAAGAGTGAGGCACTATTTTTAATAGCCTGGCATTGTGGCAGGTGCCTGTAGTTCCATCTACTAGGGAGGCTGAGGCAAGAGAATCACTTGACCCCAAGAGATTGATGCCGATAAGAGCTATGACACCAGAGCACTGTACTGAGGGTGGCAAAGTAAGACTCTGTCTCCAAAAAAAAAAAAAAAAGTTTTGTCCTACAAGATGTCAAATACTTTTAAATGCTATCACCAAAGCAGTAAGCAAATTGTCACTAGCACAGGTACAATAATCACCACAGAATAGAATACCACATCTAGAAATAGAACAGAAACAGTACTGTGAACTTAATTATGATAATTAAGTTAATAAATATTTTAGGTAAACAGAAAGAAAATTATATGTTAATCAGTAAATTACCTTATTCAGTAAATTATATTAGGATTTGCTTTGCAGGTAGAGGGAAAGTCCACTAGAACCCTATTTCACATCATACACAAAAAAATTCTTAAGAAATTTAGTTACAAGTTTAAAACACACCCTGCAAAGCAAGAGCACTGGGAGACAATACATTAAATTGTTTTTATCAGAGTAAAAGAGAGAAAATATTTTTAAAAAGCCATAAAGGGAAAACAGACATAATTTACATAAAAATGACCTCTTTTCTTTTTTTTTTTCTTTGTGTGTGTTGAGACAGAATCCCGCCCTATTCCCCGGAGCAGAGTGCAGTGGGCATGGTAGCTCACTTCAACCTCAGACTCAGGCTGTGGGCAGCCTGCTGCCTCAGCCTCCGGAAGCCACTGGGATTACAGGCACTCGCAGGGTGTGGCCGGCTAGGGTTATCCATTTTTTTCATGAGTTGGGGGGTCTCACTCTCGCTCAGGGGAGTCTCGAACTCCTAAGCTCAAGCAATTCTCCCTCCTCAGCCTCCCACAGTGCTGGGATTATAGGCGTAAGCTACTGCACCTGGCAATTTTTCTATTTTTAATACAGTGTCTTGCTCTTGCTCAGGCTGGTCTCAAATTCCAAAGTTCAAAGGATCCTTCTGCTTTGGCCTCCCTGAGTGCTAGGATTACAGGCGTAAGCCACCATGCCCAGCAACTTATCGCATTTTTTTTTTTTTTTTTTTTGTAGAGACAGAGTCTCACTTTATCGCCCTCAGTAGAGTGCCATGGTGTCACACAGCTCACAGCAACCTCCAACTCCTGGGCTTCAGCGATTCTCTTGCCTCAGCCTCCCGAGTAGCTGGGACTACAGGAGCCTGCCACAACACTCAGCTAAACTTATCTCATTTTTAAAGCAAAAACACTATGATCTAAGCAAAAACACCAAAGAAAATATTTCAACTCACATAATAAAGACCTAGTATCGCAAATATAAAGATAGTTCTTTATAAAAGGACTTTATAAAAGGAAAGAAAATAGTGACGAATTCTCACATAAATTGGATTCAATTTTGACTAAAGTATATTACTTAAACATTAATTTTTAATTCAACTTGTCAATATGTTGTTTAGGATATTGCATCCTCATATATAAGTGAAATATGTTTGTAATTTCGTTTTATAACACTATATTTTTTTCCAACTTCAATATCAGGTGTATCCAGATCAAGTAGAATGATATTGAAATATTTCTTTTATTGTTTATAAGATTTCTGGAATTGCTTGTTTTGTAAAATCATTGTGGTCTATGAGTTTATGACAGTTTGGACTTTGTTATTTAATTCAATAATCATTGCTTAATTACTGTTTTCCTATGAATGATTATACTGTGGTTAATATGTTAAAAAAAATGTTGCACTGAGTCAAATTATGGGACCAGTAATCTCGAAGTAAAAGAATATATATTGCAAGGAAACTGCATTTAACTTAGAAAACCCTGGAAGAGAAGAAACATTAATTTTTGACATCTTCATGGAAATAAAATCTAGGTCTAACATGATGCGTATTAAGCTTTTTCCAGTTAATCTTAGCAAATGAGAAACCAACTTTAATAAATTATCTTACCGTCCTTTCACAAACCAATTGATGGCAACTCCTTCCCTCTAGAGATAATTAAAGTTGATATAATTAGATGGGCTTCACTTACAAACTTGTCATGTAAGTGAAGTCAATTTGTTAACCCACCTAGTTCACCTGTGGGAATTATTTTGGTGTAATAGTGGAATTATTGTTGTAAATTTCAAAACAAATTATGAATAGATGCCTGATCTTTTTGCTTGAGAATCCTTGATTGTGAATCAAAAATATAGCTCTTCCTTTCACAGAATGTAAACTCAGGCAATCATGTTAAATTAAATGTCCTCAGCACATCCAAATTAAATTCTTGAATACAACTGCTATTTTTCACATAGAGAAACTGTAAGATTGAATTACAATATATATTACTTAACATCCAATGCAATATTTTACAGTTATATAATAAAATGTTAGGGATTAGTATCAATATAATGTTACCTTCATTGTCAAACAAAGATAAATATTTGAAAATATCTCATATATGTTATTTGAGTCTTTCAATTATTCCTCAAACACTTTTTGAGATTTTTTTCTGCATTGCAATATGCTGGCTAAAGGTTTATGGTAATGGACTACAATTACAATGCCTTAATATTTAGGATATTTAAATGACCACTCAACAGGCACATGGGCAGGTTTTAACCATCAGATTCCTCACCTGTCACACTGTCAGTCATTATTGATTACAGAGCAGTAATGATTGTCCCAGGTGCTTCCACCACCTGAGGTATCTTGTCTTTATTAACTTCCTTCTTAATGACTCCTATGTAACACATTTCTAAAATTTCTCAGTTTACCTATACTTTTACCATTTTCGTGGTTCAATATTTTCACTTATAACTAAATATTGCCTTCTGGAATAATTTTCCTTCTTCCTAAAATAAAAAGTTTAGAAGCCAATATGAGACACTTTTGATACAAATGTCTCTTACATTTTTTGGCTTTGTTCCACCCTTATTTAAAAATTGTAGTCAACTATAGTTGATCGGTAATCGTGTTTAGTCTGTCAAAGACGTTGCCAATTCCATGTCTTTTGTTGGTGTTCAGAGTCTTGTGTCCGTTCCACTTCCATCCCTTCGTATCTGTTACTTTTTTCTGATTGTTTTCTCCTCAACTTCAATTTCCCTTAGTTGTGATACATTACACGTAACATAAATTGTATCATTTAACCATTTAAAATGTACATTTGGTGGCAGTTAGTACTTCTGCAGAGTTGTGCAACAAAATATACCAGAATTTTTTCATCAGTCCAGAAGGATGCCCGGCACCCACGCTCTATCACTCCTCACTCCTTCCCCCCACTGCCTTCTCACACAGTCCCTGGAAACCACCAATCTACCTTCTGTCTTATGGATTTTTTTTTTTTTTTTTTTGTAGAGACAGAGTCTCACTTTATCGCCCTGGGTACAGTGCCGTGGCGTCATACTGCTCACAGCAACCTCCAGCTCTTGGGCTTAAGCGATTCTCTTGCCTCAGCCTCCCTAGTAGCTGGGACTACAGGTGCCCGCCACAGCGCCCGGCTATTTTTGTTTTGTTTTGTTTTTGCAGTTCGGCCGAGGCCGGGCTTGAACCTGCCACCTTCGGTATATGGGGCCGGCGCCCTACTCGCTGAGTCACAGGAGCCGCCCTGTCTTACGGATTTTAATATTCTGAGTATTTCACAGAAATTGAATCACACGTTATCTGACTTTTCATGTCTAACTTTCACATATGACAATGTCCCTTTATATGGATGAAAGATATTCATTGTATATATGGCCACAATTTTAAGGCCATTCATCTGTGCATGTACTTCCCAGTTATTTCAATCTTCTAGGAAGCGTGAGTAGTGTTGCTACTAACGTTCATGAGCAAAGTTTAGTTTGAACTATTTTTTTTTCAATTATTCCAATACTTAGTAGTGGAGTTGCTGGGTTATATGGAATTCTATGTTTAATTTTTAGAAAATCGATTCCACTTTGATCCACGGTGGCTGTGCTATTTTACATTTGCACCAGCAAAGGATGAGGGTTCTAAATTCTCCACGTTCTCACCAGCACTTGCTGTTTCTCAGATTTGATTATAGCCTTCCCAGAGGGTGTGAGGAGGGACACCCAAGCTATGTGTTCTCTCTCTCCCTCTCCCAATTTCTTTCTTGCCCTCTCGCTTTCTCTCTCGGCACAGACACAGAGGAAAGGCCATGTGAGGACACACTGAGACAGGGACCATCTTCAACCTGAGGACAGAGGCCACAGCAGAAATCAATACTCCTGGCACCTTGAACTTTGAGACTCCAGAAATGTGAGAAAAACCATTATTTTTGAAGTCTCTATGCAGTGAGTTGTGACAGACTAAACAGAATAACACATTAGATAATCAACCCAGTTCAGGTGAGCTTGGAAGTCTTGTTTATTTTTATTTTTGTTGTTTTGTCTTCTCTGGGTGGTGATCCCAATACCAGTTGAGGATCCTAAATGATACAAAGGAATGCATCAATTCCTTTCTCAATACCTCTTCCATGTTCCTTTGATTCACCAGCAAACATTAACCACGAGTTACTCTAGGACATGCTCACCAGCAGGTAGAGGGCGCTGTTAGGCTGTTCTAAGTTAACATCTGCAGGTGTTGCCCCTGAGCCTAGAATTCCTGTGACTTAATATGCAAAATTAGGGGATGGCTTTATCATTGGGCTTTATGGCACACTTTCTACAGTCAAGTCTCTAGTTCCTCTGTGTACAAAGATGTGATCTTCTTCAGGTTTTTGCCTATCCAATTGTTGTATTTTTCTGTGTCAATGTTGAGGTTCTAAAGATTACCATGTTCCTTGGTCAATGGTCTCGTCCCTCCGTCTTCAAATTCAACACAGAAGAATGGTGTGTTTTCTTTATGGTTCTGATTCATTCTCCACTCTCTCTTCTGTTTTTAAAAGTCATGCAGTTAAATTGGGTCCAACCTGATAATCCACAGCAATAGTTCTAATGTAAGGACAGCTCATCAGAAATAGAAATGACATTTGTAATTTTAATTCTCTCTCTTGTTGTGTAAAGTAACATATTCACAAAGTCTAGGGTTTAGGACATGGGTATCATCTGGAAATTAAAATCTTTAGGAAGCTGATCGAAATAGTTATATTCTAGCACCATAGGAATTAGTTTATATCAAGGCCAAAGACAGATAATTCAGTGATTTCAATAGTCTTTTGACTCACTTGTACTCTTGAGTGGACATACACATTAAACTTTGTAGAAGTTTGTAGAAGTCTTCTTAGAAGTAGTACTTGAGTTTTAAAGGCTGAGTTTAGGACTAAACATAAATGGAGAGAAAATGCATGGGAGGAATTGTCAGTGAGATGACACACATTCATGAAATTCGGGTCCTTACTAGAGCTAAAGAGATTCATGCCTGAGAAACCCAACGTGATGGCATGAAGTAGCAAGTTGTGGGTTATCGAGAGTTCTATGTGTGCCCAGGAAGGAAGTTTATCATGTTTTTAAAATTAATAGGAAGGTAAAATTTTATAACTGTTTCAGATAAGTAAATGGATTAGATGGGTTTTATAAGATCTTTCATTTTTCACTGCTACTACTATTAGTAGGAGTATGACAATTCTAGGAACAAGCAGGAAAATTAATTATTTAAATCCATGCAAGAAATAACATGGGTTTAAAATAATGACAATGAAAATGTAGAGGATACGATACTTTTAAGATTGACACTTGATTAGATACACCGGGATGAGAATGGTGAAGGAAGTGAAGATGCTTCTTAAATTTCCCTTTTGAAACATAAACATATATTGATGAAAATAACTCAGGTTAGAGATAAAACAAGGAGGAACCGACTTGGGTAAACCTATAATAATGATGTTTTTAAATATGCTGATCCTGAGAAGCTATGGAACATGTTAGTTTTTTTAAGCAGGCAGGTGTATCCACACATTTTAAACCCATCAAAAATGCCCATAGTTGGTAAAATTTGCTGTTTTTCATTGCTTTCTAAAAATTAGAATGTAAACCTCATGAGAAGCAAAGAATGTAACTACTTTTTTTTTTTATTGCTGGATTTATAGCACCTAGAAAAATACCTTTCCCAATTAGGACCTCGGTAAATTTTGTTGAGTGAAATTATCTGTGTGACATTTAGTTGTAGATGTTGATGAAATCTCCCAACTAATTGAAAAGGAATAAAAGGAGAATGAAGCACAAAGCCATGAACAAAAATTGTGTCATAATATTCACTCCATTCCATGTCATTTAAGTTGAGGGAGAACAGTCACTGAGATATTTGGAAACTCTTTTTTTTAGCTTTTGGCCGGGATCAGGTTTGAACCCACCACCTCCGGTACATGGGGCCGGGGCCTCACTCTGAGCCACAGGTGCCACCCAAACTCTGCAGTGAAGCAATCGGGAGACACTGCTGAAGGCGTGAGAGTGACATCAGTGACGGCAGAGAAATCACATAGGGAGACAAAGAAAAAGCAGCTGCTGACCCTGCTGTCAGGAAGGTCAAGACCAGAGATGACCATACTGAGAATAAATTTGGATAGTTAGGAGTTAGATCAAGGAAAGTTGAGGAGGAAAGGAGCAAACAAAAAATGTTAAAGTTACTGGGTATTAAATGAAGACAAAATATTATGAGTTCCAGCAAAGGAATGTATAAAATTATCCCTTCTATGCTAAGTACAATGAGCCACAAAGATAAGACAATCAAAGGGTACAACAACAAGCAGGCATCAAAAAGTGCAAATTTACAAAATTTAAGGTTGGACGCTACTTCGGTATTGATTTGCTGGTGCATTTTGAGATGCAGGCACTTTCCTGAATGGACATTTATACATGGGAAGACCAGACCTATGTTTAATTAAGATTTTGGTCAGTGTCCTGCAGTGAATGCTAATGAGGCGCATTGCATACGCTGAGACTGATTTTCATTTGTGCATCAATTCTGTTAATAATAGTAGCTAATTAAGACATTCATTAAAAGTCTATAATGTTAATTTAATGGAAAAAATTCAATAGAATGCCATTAGGTTCTCCTTGTTACCTTAAAATTATACAAGTTGAACGAATGCCTTAATTAGTAAAGGAAAGGACTATTCTACAGTTTAATTTGGGATTACTTAATTTAGAAAATAGCATTTGCTAGTGCTAAATGCTTTATTTTGGTAATATTTTAAAAAAGAGATATTCAAAAATATCTAATGACTGACTTATTCATGTGTCAGTTAAACAAGTTTCTGTAGAGAATAAATAAATGTAATATATATAAAATAAAATGTAAAGAGACTTTAATAAAGCCTTTATAGCAGTTCTTGTGAAGCAAAATTTTTATTATTTTGTTGCTTTCTGAACTGGAAGTTCAAATTGATGGCAGAAATTTGCTTAGTTTTAAAAGACTGTTGACATCATACTGGATTAGAACAAAATAAAGAAAGAAAAAAAAAAGAACCAAAACAAAAGTTCCCCAATACAGAAGGAATTCCGTCCTTCACTAGGTGGGTGAGACTGTGATGCTTTAAGTCACAGCTGCAGCCATGGATTTCTTATTTCTTATTAAGAGAATAATAATAATGGTGATGATTATATTAAGAGAATAATAATAATAATAATTTCTTATTCTCTTAATATTAATGCTAATGTTTCTCTGTCATTTAAAGATTCAACTTTTCTCTTTAAGAAGTATTTTAATTAACAACATTTTATCATTAATATCAATCACAAGATTCTTCACCTACAATTAGCCCAAAACAAAGGACCTCGTACAGGTAAGGATTCCTGGAAGCAGAGGCTGAAAGTGGAGATTCTTGGCCAACTGATGCCCTGAGAGAGGATTCTCAGCAGAAAATGGAGAGAAACAGAGTGAAAAGCAAAGCAAAGTAAGCTCTGTCAGCTGGAGACAGGGTTCAGTCTGATCATAGGGGACATGAACTGCCAATGGGTCGGAGAGGCCTTGAGACAGGGGGCATTGGTTTGTCATTGGCTCCTGGTCTCACACAGCAAGAGGGCAGAGCCTCCGAGGTGGGGCTCTCAGGGGCCCAGGGGCCTTGACTGCGGAACGTGGGAAATGACCCTAACAGATCAATACAGAAACCAGTAAAGCGAATCCGGCTACTCATCACTTTGGGTAATATACATAATTCTTCCTGTGCACATAGACTTCATGAGTTCATTGGAACTCATATTCGAATGTTTTTAAGTGGCAATAGTTAGTTTTCAAACTACTTAACATGCTGCTATACAGACTAACTGAGACGGGGACATTTATAATGAGGAGAAATGTCTTGGCGGGGAGGCTGCAGCTGAGGGCTGCGTCTCCCTGGGTCTTCCTGCTGCCCACCTCACAGCAGAAGGGTAAAGAGCAAGAGGGAGAGGAAGCAGCCACTCCCAGGAAGCATTTTCTTTTAATTAAATTAAAAGCATGGCATAGCCTTCGTTTGTACCTTTTCTAATTTTTACTCCCAGAAATGCCTCACTGGGGTTATTTAATCCAAGGCAAACTGAGACAGAATCACAGCGTCTGCCTAAGGCAGGGGTCCTCAAACTACGGCCTGTGGACCACATGCGTCGGTGTGAATTGTTTTTGCTCCCATTTTGTTTTTTACTTCAAAATAAGATATGTGCAGTGTGCATAGGAATTTGTTCATAGTTTTTTTTTTAAACTATAATCCGGCTCTCTAAAGGTCTGAGGGTCAGTGAATTAGCCCCCTGTTTAAAAAGTTTGAGGACGCCCGGCCTAAGGTATCAGAACTTTCTTCCAATCTAGAAAAATCTAAACTCCCAAGCACATTGCTGTAATTGGTCTCGCACGGCAAAAGTTTATAAAAAGGCAAAACGAAAAGTACAAATGTAGCAGAAAAGCTAAAACAAACATGGAAAAAACCCAAATTATAATATATGACCTTCTCGAACTTAATACAATACTGTATATAAAATAGCTGATTATACTATAGAACATTTTCTTTTATTTTTACATAAATATGTGATGTTACTCCTAGCTCGTCACCTTCTCAGATAAAGCTTTCTACAATTAGAACGTCTGCTGCTGCCCCGCCCTCTGAGACTGTAGTTGGGAGGTGCTGTCTCAATGAGTCCTTTGTTCCGCTGGGAAGACCAAAGCCTTTGAAAGAAGGACTAATCCAGTCTCTGTCATCCCTTCAGGGGTGTGACATTTTTGTCTAGTATCTGGGTATGCAGCTGCGTGTGTATGGGAAGGAATTTTTAGCAAATATAAGACAATACAGAAAGTCATTCAGAATCAAACACATTGATTAAAATTATTTCAGATGAAGCAAGTAAAAAATCAGCCCAACATTTTTACACAGGAAGAAGAAATAGCTTAAAATTAAGAGCTGCCAATGAAGGGTTCTAGAAAATGGGATTTGACAACGGGTTCAAGGAACTTTAGAACCTGGATGAAAAGGCGTGGGGGAGGCTTTAAAATATGAGGTCAAAACGATCCACAGTCTGCGTGTGTGGGAGCAGGAACTGGAAACTTCTGAGTTGAGAACAGCACAGCAGGCATGCTGCCCCTGAGTGCTGTTGTAGAGAAGCAGAAAGAAATACCCCGGTGTTTCAGGGTAGGAAGAAGGGTGTTGAGAGCCTTGTACAACAAGCTGAAGTTATTTTCACTGGAGACCAAAAATAGTCAATAACGCTTTGAAATGTAAATGCTATAAACAGACCTAAACTTGTACAAGTAGACAAGGCCTTGGTATACTGAGTGGTGTTCACAGGTGCCTCGTTTTGTCCTGGTGCATGGAATATCTGAGACCGGGACACTTATGATGTTGCAGGAGTTGGTTGGCCTGTATTTCTGGAGGCTGGGAAGGCAGTGAGTAAGGGCTGCATCTAGCCAGGGCCTTCCTGCTGCCTGGTCCCACAGCACAGGGATAAATGGACAGCAAGAGAAAGAGGAAGGCGCCTCCCCCCCACTCCCAGGAGAAGAGTATTTACGAGTTTACTCTGCCCTCACCACCTCTCATTAGTCCCCACCTGTAAACACTGTTGCGCTGGGGATTAAGTTGCTAAAACTTGAACTTTGGGGGAATCCATTAAAACTATATAGACTGTAAAGAAAAGATGGAAGGGCCCAGTTTAGCAATGGTTTTAAGTTACTGCCTTGGAATGTAAAGCGGAACTCTGTGGAATAAGAAGTGAGTGCCTCCTTTTTCTATTGTCTATAAGATTTGGCATGATATGTTCTTTGAAATTATATTTTATTTTTATTTATAAATATTAGTTATCTATTTTTTGAGATTTAGGGAATAAAATAAGAAGAAGTTAACTGATGACTCCACACTGAACCTCAGAGTCAAAGCATTCTATAATAGATATACTCTCATCTGGCAATGTGAATGTTACTTTTTTTGCATTATTGTTATTATGGCTAGAAAAAAAAATGAAGTGAGTGCCCACAGTGCGAGGGTACCAGGCAGCTCTCCGAGTGACGGGCACACTACAACAGAGACCTGATCTAACAAACGCGAACGCTGTACACTAATTGTTTGTACCTTTGTACTAATCTACAATAAATAGAAGTGAGTGTAGATGATAACTGGATAGAAAGAGATGAAAGTCACTGGACCCTGTGGGAGGTTGGGATGCCAGAGGCAGGCAGAGAAGTGAAGTCAGGAAAGAGATGCATTTGCTGAGTATAATCGAGTTTTGAACGAGGCACATTATGTGGGCTGACAGTAAAATAGGGTTTTCAGAGACGTAGAAGTCAGTCAACACAGAATGGGAAGCAGGGATGGCGACCAGGCCAGTGCGGCCGAGGAATGAGAATCACGTTAACGGGTATAATGATATAACCAATGGAAAGTTTTTGCAGAAATAAAGTTTTTATATTAGTCTTTTAAAGACCTACATATATAAATAATATAATATGTATAATATTAATACATATGTATTATTTATATATTATATATAATATATATATAATAGGTCTTTAAAAGACTCATATTTAGAAATTAAAAAATATAATGTTTTAAGTATAATGAAAGAGATTGGATGATAAATCAGGAAGATAACATTATAACTTAAACAATTTATCTTTCCTGGAAACTGTCGTATTTTCTTAAGTATTAAAATTTTGCTTGGAAATTCAGACACACTGAATTCTAAAAGTTGATCTTTGTAAAGTTCTAAAAGTCGATCTTTAAACAAATTTCCCAAACTTCAGAATATTTTGTTATTTCAATTCATTTCAAATGCTTTATACAACACTAATTGGGACATAAATCAACACTTTTGGGTCCCGTAGTTAAATGTAACCTAACAGAAGTTCATGTTCCACGCAAACTTACCTCAAGCATCTACTATAGGGTGATGAATATAAAGATTAGTTAAATGATTCTTGTGTTAAAGGGAGTTAATTATATAGTGGTGATAATAAGTGATAAACCTTAATGCTAATCTATAAACAAAAAAAAGTAACATTAACATCCAAACAACACTAACATAGTCACTAACACAAAAACTTACTGTGAAAAGCATGGAAGTTAATGTATCTGGAGCGAATTTGGAGATTTAAATCAGAGTGTTGTGATGAAATATCATGTGTTTTTCTAGGGGCCACCGTTTGGGTCTGGGATCCAGCCCACCCTTACTGACCTCATGATTCTTCCAGCCATGGGTTCTGAACACGAAGTAGACAACAAGAGCTGTTCCAGTGAAGTAAGCCTTCTGCGTTGTCAAAGACAAGTTAGAGACCTACCGGAGACTCCAGGAGAACAAATCAGACAGGAAGGGAGGAAAGAGGCCCCGCATGATAGGAAAACAGGTGCGTGCACAGTAACTAGAAAGGAGCAGAAACTAAGTTTGTTGTATTTTTTCAGAAATACACATTCTGCCACTTGGAGACCGCAAAAATATACTAAAGATTTAATTTTATAATTGGTATAGAAGACCATCTTCAGATGTTCTGAGCAATGGTGTGCAGATTTCTTTCTATTACAACCACATCACAGATGTCGCTGATGGGCTGAACCTACCTCCTCCTCCAAGGGGACAGGGAATAAATGGCGCAGACATATGCTGCCTGCACGTGTTTCTGCTGCTTCTCTGGCTGACGACAGAAAAGCATATGTGTGTCTCTGCTGTCAGGAGCATTTTCATTCCCATACTTCAAAATAATTTTGAGGTGTCTCATTTCAAAGTTATTTTGAAGTAATTGCTGCAATAACAAAACTGAATTACCTTGATGTTTACTGTTCTTCTGGTTTTCTTTTGTGCTTTTCTCATTCCATATTTCAGGGAGATCACGGAATCAAAGAATTATTAAAGACTGGTGCCGGAAATCATATGATGTCAGAACAGAAAACAGCTAAACTAATGGGCTGCATTATGGAGAATATAGATTAAAGAAACTTTGATAAGAATTAAACTATTCTTAAGTATAGTCCTTATATTCCCTCTTTGGCATATAAATGAGACTGTGAACACTAGGGGCAAGGGTGGTTTTTGGCAATCATGGATCATGTGTTCCACATAGAGTTTTCAATTAGCGTGTTCTAAACTGAATTTTTATTATTTAATAGAAAAGGTCAAAGAAAAGAATAAGAAGAAGCCACTCACAAAGGGGTTGAGTACCTAAAATCTCATAAATCATTTTTGTGCATGTTTTTCATCAAAATAGTGAAAATCAGATTCCTCCACTTACTCATTTCAAGAAATAGTTATTGAGTGCATATGTAGTCACTTTGCTAAATAAACAAAGTAAACAATTGAACAGATATTATCCCTGCTCCTAAAACTGCCCTCCGAGTGGAGGGGAGAAACATGTCAACCACCCAGTTGACATAGAGTCTCTCGTTATCATGGGATAATAAACGAAAGCAGGTGTTTTGTCCACTGAGGCCAACACCCAAAGCCTCCTGAAAGTCACTGTGACATAAATCAAAAGCTTGTCGAGTATCACAGGTAGACCTGGATCAGAGAGACAGAGAAAGAGCACAGACAAAGGAAGTGCGTATGTAATCTAACAATAGCATGGGAGGCGACGCACATGGACATGTGAGTGGAAAATAGTTACTTATGATGATGGAGAAGGAAACCGGCAAATGTGTGGACCAAAGAACGGTCTACTATGTAGAAGGGATTGATGAGCCGTCCAGAAATTTATGCTGTGAATGAATTTGATATCATAGCTTTGAAGCATAGTTTTTGTTTTGGGTTATATTTTTGGAGATGTTTTTGTTTGGGGTTGTATTTCTCCCTTCCTTAGACCGTGACATCTTATCAGATTCCATTTTGAGAACTTGGAGCAAATAACTCCCTCCTTTAGGGAATGTTAAGTCAAACCTTATCAGAACCCTCCATATGTGAATTCCTGACCTTAACTACTGGACTTTAAAAATACATATAACTCAGGAGTTTGACAGACACTTTGAGAGCTCAGGCCACGGCAGGGTTGCCATCTCTCGGTAGCTTCTCTGAAGCCCGAGTGCGTACACTGTGACCGGCTGCTCTCTGCCAGCCAGTGCTCTGAGTACCAAAGGATCAGGCTGCAACCTGGACACACCCTGTTAGCCGTGGAGTGAATCTCTGGGGCCCGGCCTGCCAGCACCCACCCTGCCCTCTAACATCCAGGGTCTGCTGTGTCCTCACAAATGCCTGTTTTGCCACTCCAACCAATTCCTCCTGAGAACTTTATACAGGGACATCTAAAACTTTATTTGGAATTTATTTTCCATAAAAGCTTGCTTCCATCCTAACTGAGCAACTGAAATTTAACAACTGTGGAAGACACTCGCTAGGTGGTTAAATCAAGAACAAATCCTCTTTGGATAGTAATAAACTATGTAATTTGTGAAATCGTACTTTAACTATATCCTTTTGTCCAGTACACAACAAATCACAGGTAATTAATCTTTTGTCCTATGTGAGAACATCTTCAAAACTTTGAAATTAATACAATTCCTCCTGGATGGTGACCTGGATAATCGGTGGCTTTGGAGGACAGAGCTCTAACCCTAAGTTTCAGGTTTTTCTGTATTCTGAAGTGAAAGTAGGTAAAACAGTGCAGAGGTAGTGTAAACCGAGGGCGATACGGAGATAGAACATGCCAGTATGTTCTTTTCCAAACCTCCCTTTCTAGTTCCTTCACATCTGTATTTTCTGGAGCCAATTCTGGTTTTCATTGATAAGCTTTATGTTGAAGACATGTTTTAGCATAAGCTCATTATAGAAATCAGTCATATAGCATGAAATCCATACATGCTCTGACAATTAAGTTCATGAACTCATGCTAGAAAAGTGCTACGTATCTCGTTGCTGAAAATCACTATGGTCACCTCTGAGGTTCTCCTCTTGGGAAGCTATTCACCAAGGCCAGTTCCTGGGCCACCCATCAAAGCTATTTTGGAACTCTCTTTAGCACTTCCCTAGATGAGGTCAAGAACTTATCTGACCTCATATATACATAAAAGAGGTCTACATTTTATTGTCAGATGCCAAGCTGAAATTTCTGTGAAAATGAGAAAGTGCTTTAATTAAACCATCCCTAGCAGGCCCAAACACTTAGACTATTAGGGAGATAGAAAGAGCATGTAAGTAGCAAATGGTTTGGGGAAGTGTTTTTAGCAAGTAAGGGAAAATTATCTTTCATTTCTCAATCTATTGATGTTTTGAGGCAGTGGTGCATGATGATAAATCAAGTGAAACAAAATATATATTCAACTTCACATAAACTGTTCTTATCTGATTTCAACCCATTATCAGTGCAACGAAACTAAAACAAAATAATAAAAACAATAATAAACAATATATACATGACTTACTAAGACCTCTTTAATTATAAGGATGATTATTAATCTTTTTCTGAATAATTTGATTTTTAAAATTTTATTTTTAATTGACATGCAATAATTGTACATAGTTATGTGGTGCATAGTGATGTTTTGATATGTATAATGTGTAGTGATCAGATCAGAAAAATTGACATATCTTTCATGTAAAACATTTTTATTTCTTCTGTTGGAAACATTTAACATTCTCCTTTAGCTATTTGAGACTATATAATACATTACAGTTAACTGCATATAGTCATCCTACAGTGGAATAGAAAATCAAAACTCTTCCTCTCTTGTCCTACCCATATATGAAATTGTATCCCTAATTTCTTCACATTGATTTTGTAGCACAAGCTCCATCCACATTTCTTCCCATTTTTTAATTTTTTTTTTACCACAATGCAAGCAACTAAACTATGTTTTGTTCTGTCTCTAATTATTTTTTAATTATGTTTTATACTTTTTCCAATTGTAAACCTGTCAGTCTAAGATAGACTTCCAATTCCCATGGCACAGAGGTGGCATTTGCATGGATCATACTAAAATACACGGTCTGATACATTTGATCAAATTCACTTTTTCAATGTAATAGATTTTCTTCTCTGAGTTCTTCCATAATCATTATTATCCACTCAACATAAAAAGTACAATATTTTGATGTGTTATAAAACATTTAAGTTGTTTCAAACAAGTATTCATGTTATCCACAAATTGGCATTAAAACATTATTTCTTCATTCTTTTTTTGAAACAATTTTAATTTTCCTCTCTAGAAGAGAATCTGAATTTTGGTTCACTCCAAAAATGTGTTTGATCCTACCATTTCAGCAATCTTTTCCGTAACTCTCTTTCCTTTGAATTATTGTCTATTCTTAACACCTCTCATTATCTCCACTTCCCCGAGTGTCTACTACCATGACCCTATCAGTCAACAGAAAGAAAATGCTTCTCATCTGAGATCAATGTTAAGTGTCCTCAATCCTATTTTCCATTGTGATTGCTCTTTTATTCTTTTTTTCTTTTTTTAAATTTCAGATTAATGTGAGCGCACAAACATCTAGGCCACAATGTTTGCTTCGTTAGGTGAAGTCCCTGTTGTAGTTGTGTCCCGCCCCTAGGAGATGTGCCATGTACCCTAACATCGTGCCCATTAAGTGGGAGCACACCAGCCCTCCTCTGCTCTGTTCTCCCTCCTGCCCCCCCCCCCTTGAATTGAATTGAGTTTTTCTTAGATGTGGGCCTGTATTAGATCATCTACTGGCCTCATATTAGTATTGAGTACATTAGATATTTGCTTGGCTGCTTTTGTGATACTTTACTAAGAAGAATGTGCTTCAACTCCATTCAGGGTAATACAAAAGATGTAAAAATCTCTTTTCCGAGAGTGAGATTAAAATTAGCTGCTGAAGCTTGAAGCAGGTGGAATACATTGCCTGGGCTCTTTGCTTCATCTGGTTTTATATTCTCCAACTTTGCTTTCACTTCTCCTGCTGCCACTGTGGACTGAAGTCTTAACTTGAACGCGCATGTGTGCTCAGCTCTGCTTGTCTGCTCTGTAGGCTTCATTGTACTGACACCAGTGACAGCATAGTGAGAATTCCCGTCTAGATGTCATTTGGGTGGACACAGCTAATACCACCAAGTCACCTTTGTGTACACACAGCAGATACCACCAAGTCACCTGAGTGGACACACAGTAAATACGACCAAACCATCTGGGTGGACACAGCTAATTGCCCTCAAGTCATCTGGGTGGACGCAGCTAAATACCACACCCAGGAGACTTGGTGGACACATAGCAAATACCACCAAGTCATCTGGGTAGACCCTCACTTTTGCAAACCAGTGCAGAGAAGGAGAAATACCCTAAGTGGAAATGGTGGGAAATGAGAAAGGAAGACAAGAAACAAAAGATAGGATGAGAGCAATAGGTCTGATGCAGTTGATGACTGCAGGCAAAACCAAACTGTGGAAACAGCTTTATTTATTTATCTTTAAGAAGATAAATCTGAACACCTGGGGTAAAGATTAAGTGTAAGGAGGAAAAGCTGTGTGCTTGCTGATAGAAAAGAAAGTATATATGGGCTATGTGACTCCTTGCAGGTGAAAAGAATGTTTGGTGTTAAAAGAGGAGAAGCATAGCCATGTGTTGTGGCGGGAGCCTCTAGTCCCAGCTACTCGGGTGACTGAGGCAAGAGAATCGGCTAAGCCCAAGAGCTGGAGGTTGCTGTGAGCTGTGTGACTCCACCTCACTCTACTGAGGGTGACAAAATGAGAGACTGCCTCTACAAAAAAAAAAAAAAAAAAAAGAGGAGAAGCAGCTGGGGTGGGGATGGGGTTTGTCAGGGTCATTCCCTCAACATCCTCCCAGGCTCTGGGGGCCCTGCCACCTCACAGAACATTCCCCACATCTCATCTAATTCCACATCCCCTTACTGCCTGATGGACAAGTAAAATTGTCCTAATCATTTGTACAAATCTTGTTGATTGGTAATAGCAGGAGTCCTCAGGAGCTCCTAGCCCTTGGCTTGGTATACCAACTGTTTTACATTGATGCTCAGCACTCAGGCTTACCTGAGGATGACAGTGATGTGATTTCTTTCAAGACATTTAAACATCATCTAAATAGAAGAAAAACACATCATATTTCACAATGTTCTTGAAATAACTGAACCTATCTTCTTTACATCACATCAAAAAACCAAAGATAACCTCTGTCTCACGTCTGTGCTCACCTGGTGTCTCACTTATTTCATCACCCTTTGCTTTAAAGAAGAAATAATGTTTTCTCTTCCTTCCATTTTTTTTTTTTTGAGGCAGGTTTTCATGTGTTGCCAGTGCTGGAGCAGTGGCTTCTTTATAACTTGCTACAACCTCAAACTCCTATTTTCAAGTGACTCTCTTGCCTCAGCCTCCCAAGATGCTAGATCACAGGTGGGAGTCACATTTATTCCTCTTCCATAGTTAATTGAAGTTATTCTATTTTACATCCTCTTCCCTGTCAGAACCTTATACCATGGGTACAAATGTTATCTTTTGTACATTAATATTGAAACCTAATCTGAGTAACTCAGTGTTGATAATTTATATAATAGAATGCAGAAGTCATTTCTTCCTATAAAAGCTTGAGTTTTGCGTGAGTCAAAAAGGATTTTAGATGTCAGAATTGCCATTTAAAAATATTAACCACAAAGGCAGGAGGACTCTTGAGGCTGGGAGTTCCAGACAAATGGGCAAATAGAAAGATCCCATCTCTAGAAAGCAATTACAAAACAATCCGGGAGAAGTGTTGCAAAGTGATAGTCCTAATTATTCAGGAGGCTGATGTAGAAGGATGACCCGAGCCCAGGAGTTCAAGGGTACAGTGGGCTATGATTATGTGACTATACTCTAGCGTTAGTAACAGAGTGAAACCTGTCTCTTAAAATAAAATACCAATATTGAAAATTCTATTTTGCATCAGAATTTAAATATTTTTCTTTCTACTAAAATAAACATATGCACATACCCAAATACCTACAAATAATTAGATTCCTCAGGCTATCTACAAAAAAACTACAGAAAAATATCTATTCATATTTTCAAATTATTACTTATCTTTTGCCTCCATTCTTGACTTACATTCTGATTATTTTATTATATGTAGTTTAACAATTAAGTTTGTGAACTCCTCTTACAAAAAGTGCTATATACTTCATTACTGAGTATCACTACGGTGACTTTCTAAGTGCCCACACTGGGAAGATTTGGACTGCTGGCAACACCTAGTCTACCCTTCAAATACCAAAAGCAATTTTGGTATTCCTTTTCATTGCTACTGTTAAACATTACCTTTGATGTCCTGAGTGGAAAGGTTTTCCTTTCAACATTTCCTTTATCTTTGGGTAAAGGAAGAGTCATTAGGGGCCAGATCAGGTGGGCAGGGAGGATGTTCCATGGAGTAATTTTTAACTGACTAAACCCCTCCCCCCACAGACAATGCTGTGTGAGCTGGTGCATTGCTGTGATGCAAGAGCCACACGTTTCTCAGGCAGACATTTTCTCTTAAGATTTTTCTGTTTCTTTATCAATGTTTACTGTGTCTGGTATGCTTCTCATAGTTAGTAAAAGATTTTGATGCACAATTCAACAAATTTTTGCAATTTTTTCATCACTTTCTATTTGCCCTGGTGTCTCTTCATCACTTTCTCGCACCACAGAAAAATGTCCAATACATTTGCCCACTGCCATTTTCTTCATGGCATTAACTCCATCCCATAAAGTGGGACTAACATGGCCCTGATTTCACTTGCACTTGTACCAAGTTTAACAAGAAATTTAGTGTGTGTTCATTGTTCTAATTCAAGCTCTGACTTTCTCATGATGGCACATAAAAACACGCAATGACGATAATGAACACCACTCAGGAAGATGGTGTTATGTCACACATTGACATAAACACAGCTGTGAGGCACTGATGAACCAGGGTTAAGAAACCTTAGAGGTATTTGTACAGCTTATGTAAGATATAGCAATAAGCTCACTAATTTAATTCTCAGACTATGAATGAACAGTAGAACAGTATTTTACCTGTTATACTCATTTAATTAACTCTTTTACCTAATTATACCCATGTGGTTCAGGTATTCTTATGAGGTGAAGTACACATTTTAGTTGTTTTAAACATCTTTTAAATCTGGATAAAGATATTTTTTGTGTGTGAACATTAATGAATCATTCTGAACCAAAGAGTACTGTTTTCATCAGATTCACACAGACATACATAATGCACAAAATATTAATAATCTCAAGTTCAAATAGGATCATCATACTCCACAGAAAACATTCTAATGGCTTCCTGTGACACTTAGAAAAAAATAGCAAGTTTTAGCTTGATATCCAGGGTCTTTATGATTTAGTTGCTACTAAATCTCTCATTCTCATGTCTCAAACTTACCTAGTGTTAGATTCTGCACCAAAGTGGACTTATTTTAGAAGCCTTTACACCAACTGGGCACTGTGGCTCACGCCTGTAATCCTAGCACTCTGGGAGGCTGAGGCAGGTGGATTGCCTGAGCTCACAGGTTTGAGAATAGCCTGAGCCAGAGCAAGACCTCATCTCTAAAAACAGCTGGGCATTGTGGTGGGCGCGTGTATTCCCAGCTACTTGGGAGACAAGAGGATTGCTTAAGTGTAAAAGTTTTAGGTAGCTATGAGCTATGATACCAGGGCACTCTACTGAAGGCAGCAAAGTAAAATTCTGTCTCAAAATAAATGAATAAATAAAAATAAATAGATTCCTTTACACTTATTCATTCCTTAATGAATGAATTCATTAAACGTACTATGCTGTGGCCTCTCCCTAAAAGTCTTCTACTGCCCAGTTTCTATTAATCTATTAGGCTTCACCCTAAATATCACTTCATCAAGTGATGATGTTCACAATCAGATTATAATTCATTAAAGTGAGAAAATTATAAATCTTGCTACATTTTTTGTGCTCAATCCTAGGCATGGTATTTCACAAATATTTGCTTATCAATTGAATGAGACTATAGAGGAAAATGTAAAAGCTAAGTACAGTAGCTAGAGATATTTGTGTTTTTAATGTAAATGACTAATTTATTATGATTTATCATTTGATTACATTTTCCTCAATCTATATTGTCACAGTTAATTTATTTTGAAAGCCAAATTAGTGCCAGTTAGTTATTTTTATTGGTCAGTATCCCAGGAGGTAAGGGGCTGGCACAATAATAAAATGAAATAAATGACAACATTTAATAAGGTAACTGATTACAAAGGTGTTGTGAGCAGTTCATGGACACAAAGATGTAATTGTAGAGCATTGTGGGTGAAATTATAGGGAGAAAACAGTGACAGTGTCTGTTCATGAAAAAACTAAGAACATCAGAGGTTATCGGAATTTGCGGAAGCTGGTAGCTTTTAGGAAAGGACCTATGGCTTTAAATAGAGGAATGCAACCACTGCCAGTCCATGTTAGGCCAGATAGGGGAGGAATGGGGACAATATTCCTTGGTTTCCTGCTTCTCCAACCTTCATTTCTCCTGTTGGTGCCTCTCCTCACCCTGTCCAACAGACGTCGGAGAGCCGGGCCACCTTGTCAGCATTCTAGACCACAGAGTATGATTGGAACTGGTGGGCAGGGTGCAGAGTGAATCTGGAAAAGAGTGAGTAAGTCATTAGGACAGCATCAAATTCAGAGGAGGGAGATTCAGTTTCAAATCTTAAATAAGTTTTTAGTTTTCAATACCTCTTAAGAAGTGATCTCGGGCGGCTCCTGTGGCTCAGCGAGTAGGGCGCCGGCCCCATATACCGAAGGTGGTGGGTTCAAGCCCGGCCTCGGCCGAACTGCAAAACAAAAAAATAGCCAGGCACTGTGGCGGGTGCCTGTAGTCCCAGCTACTAGGGAGGCTGAGGCAAGAGAATTGCTTAAGCCCAGGAGCTGGAGGTTGCTGTGAGCAGTGTGACGCCACGGCACTCTACCCAGGGCGATAAAGTGA
>CAUYON010105823.1:0-14071 GCA_963573935.1 Arctocebus calabarensis
AAATGTTTCCATATAGTAAACGAGAAAATATCACAAATGGTATGTCAATCAGGTTGATAAAAATATCTCAGATTGCATGTGAAGCCCCCACACTGTACCCCATGGTTGAACTAATGTACACAGCTATGATTCAATAAAAAATATATATATATTCACAGTAATCAAGATAAAAGCTCAGAAGGGAATAATCAGCACTCCTCTTGTAAACATTCTATCCGTGAAAATATTTTGCTGGCAGATTCAATTCAAACTACAGACCAATGGTACTCAACCTGGCCTGCACATTAGAATCACCTAAGAAGCTTTTGAAAAGTAAAATGTTTGACTCATCCCTCGTAAACGGATTTAATTATCCTAGTCTGGCTCTTAGACATCTATGTGTTTTAAGAGCACAGGGTTAAGAATCTCTGCTATGTCTATAGCCAGAAACCATTGGTTAACTCTTAGTTTTCCCAAATGTCATAGAAATGCCTCTCAGTTTTCTCCATAGAGAACGGTCATTGCATTTGGTTGCATTAGTCATTTTCATTACAAGATGGAATGTGAGGAGGCTACTTGAAACATGCCTTACATATTCTTGACAAGTTGCATTTACAAGGTTCTCTTTTCTTTTTTAGTACTTAAAACTTTTATTTGAGTTATCTTTGCTTACAAAATTTAAGACGAATCTTCAATTTTTAGCCCCACTCAAAATCAAGAAAAGTCCTGAGGGAATATCTAGTTGCCACCCTATAGAATGTGCCACTGTGTAATTGTGGTTCTCTCTTCATTTTCTTTGAAATTACATTTTCAATGGGCATCCCATTAACAATAATTCTTATTTGTTCTAGTGTTCTTCCTATGCTTTCATTTTTTGCTACGTTGAGTAACATCTATTCATATGCCTGAGAGTCTGCTATATGCCAGTCACTCTGAAAGGAATATAACACTCAATGACCAAAGACAGACACGGTTCTGCATTTCAGAAAACTTATAGTCTAATGAAACAACATAAATAAAATATTCTCCCAACAGCTGGAAAGTTGCACTGTGATAATCAGCAAAAGGAGAAGTTTATGGTGTAATAAGGCTATAAATTCGACCTAATGAAAGCTTGGAGAAAGCTTTTGAAGGCGGTGACAGTTGAATGAGAACTTAAGATAAATAGGACTTACAACATTGGAAAGTTCAGGTATTATGGGATTTGAAAAAAAGAGGTGATTGATTACTTTTAATATAATTAGGGAGATCCCATGAGAGTTGTGTACATTGCATGATTCAGGAAGCCCATGACAAAGAGGTTATGTCAAAAATACTATGTTTGGAGTTCACAACCCAACTGACTCTCTACTTTGTTTTATATTTTTCTGACGTTCAGCTACTTATCTATAGACGCAACTCTGCAGCGGCTGGAATCATATTCCTTCTACAATTTGAGTAAAATGACTCACATGTAAGTACAAGGAAAAATGCAGCACAGACCTAAGTTACAGCCACCCTTGATCAATAATTTGGGGTTCCAAATGGCAACAGGAGCGTGTCTAGATCAGGGGTCAAAACTTCTGTCTGTGATTAAATTCCTAACTTGTTCTCACTCTCATTTTATGTTCATCCATCCTAATAGCCTCTCCCTTCCATGGTTGAAAATTAATGACAACATTAGAAGGCCTGGGTTTGAACTGTTATCCTTTCTATTACTACTGCATCAGCATATTTATTAGTGTAATGTGAGGGAGTCGATAAATATTTACTGAGTATTTGTGAAAGATTCTGCAAAACTGACATTTTTCCTTGATTAAGAAAGAGAAGAGTTGCTTAGTGAGGTTAGAACAGGAGAGGGGTTAACAACTCCGGCTCCAGAGCTGGTCACAATTGAGTGTGAACACTGCCTACTATCTAACCTTGAACAACTCATGTTATTTTTCCTGGCTTCATTTGGGTAATAAAAGTTCCCACTTCTTATTTTTATTGTAAATATTGAATCATACATATAAGCATTTAATACAGTGAGTGCCTAGCATATCAAAACAAATCAGCATACTTCAGAAAGTATTTTTCTCCTTTTATTTCCCAAGTATGAAATGTTTATATAAATAATCACATTGCATCTTGTAAAGCAGTCATGTGTTATTAAATATCAACTCTATCTTCTTGAGGAGAAACAAATATTTACCTATGCTTAGTACTACACACTTATACTAAACTTTTTATGAACAATATTTCACCCTTAAAAAACAACCCTGTGAAATAGAGATTATTACTTCCATTATTTATATAAGAAAAACATAAATACGGAGAGGCTAAATATACTTCCCTTGATCACAAAGTTACTAAGGCATAGAATAAAAATTTCTGACTTAAAAATTCTTACCCTATGTGCTACCTTCTTCTCCCTTCAAGAATACTGAGGCCCAAAATGTTGCTTCCAATGATGGTAGGCTAGCTTACACCAGATCAACCATTAGTCTGAGAATAACAAGTGAAAGTATATTGTTTAAAAAATTATGTTTAAAGGTAGTGGAGTATTATGAAGGCTGTAAGGATTTGCCGGGAGAGGAGTAAATCCTAAAAATATCACGTGGTTATAGTCCCTTGAGATATTTGCTGAATTGTAAGCAATAGTGTAAAGGCTGAACAGAGGTTTAGGCAGTCTCAAGGGGTGTAGGAAAATAAAAATTGGAGTTCAGGTATCACTAAGAAGGATGGTTCCTTTTAAACATCCCAGGATTCTATCCAGGATCCCTAAAGAGCTTTATCCTAGATACATGGGATAACTATAAATAGAGCAACCCTGGCAAAGACAACAACCCAGCTTTGAATTAGTAAAAAATAACTAGGTGTACAAAAAAACAAAGAGTTTATGAGAAAAAACATCAAGAGCAAAAAACAGACAACAGAAAATGATCTGCTGGAAATTCAGATAATGCAGTTATCTGACAAGAGTTAACTAAACTATTATTAAGATGATCAAAAATTTAAGTGCCAAGAGAATTTGATAACAGAAATAGAAACTATAAAAAAGTATCAATTGTAAACTCTAGAGCTAAAAAAATGTTAATAACTGAAATAAAAACCTAAACATATGAGTTTGACAATAGATTGAACATAGCTTAAGAGAGAATCAGTACCTGGTAAGTAGATGAGAGAATATATACAGCCAGAAGCATAGAGAGAAAAATAAAATAAGGGCTGGGTGTGATGGCTCTCACTGTAATCCTAGCATTCTGGAAGGCCAAGGCAGGTGGATTGCTTGAGCTCAGAAGTTCAAGACCAGCCTGAGGAAAAGTGAGACCTCATCTCTACTAAAAAGAGAAAAATCATCCAGTCATTATGGCTGATGCCTATAGTCCCGGCTACTTGGGAGGCTGAGGCTGGAGGATCACTTGAACCCAGGAGTTTGAAGTTGCTGTGAGCTGGTCTGACACTATGGCACTCTAGCCTAGGCAACAGAGTGACTCTCAATTGAGGGAGTCTCCTTTTTTAAAGGAAGAGAAGGGAAAGGAAGAAGATCTATAGCACAATAAAAAGTCTAGCATACCTATGATTGGATCCCAAGAAAGAGAAAGAATGAGAAACGCAATATTCAAAAGAAATTTTCCAAAACTCTTGAGACAGCCAATCATAGATATTAGAAGTACTATAAATGCCAACAGGATAAGGACAAAGAAAACCATCTCAAGGCACATTATAGCTTAAAAGAACTTAAAACCAAACACAAAAAGAAAATCATTAAAAGCAATGGGAAGAAAACAGATATTTTCTAAAACATAACAAGACCGATAGCTAATTTTTCAGCAGAAAACAATGCAATTCATAACACAATAGAAAGAGAAATAGCAAAAAGCAACTATCTCCCTACCCAACAAAAAGATTTTTTTTAATCCAAAAAGATACCACAAGCACACAAAAATTGAAAGAATTTATTACCATTAGGCTTTAAGGGACTGCTAAAGGGAATTATTAAAACAAAAAGAAAATGATCCCACATGACAACACATTTCTGTGCAGTAGAAAATGAAAAGCAACAACAAAAGCAAATATTTGAGTAAATATAAACGAACCTTGACTACACAACACAAAACAAGCAAAATAACATCTTCACGGAGTTTAAAATACAGGCAATCCTTGTTCTGCAAGATCGTGTAGGGTCATAAAACTCTGCTGACTAAAATTGTGCAATCTTAATAATCAATGAGAAAAAATTATGACTGCTTTGTGATTTAAATTTTTTAAACATTAAAATTTCTTTTAATTAGTGATAAATGTATAGAAAAATAGTAAACCTAATATCTGTTTAATGCACAATAATTTTAAATCTTAGAAACGCTTAGAATTAAAATATTTTATTGCTTTGTAAAAACTTAGCAAGAGTAGTTTGAATAGTGCTTGCTCTTTTTATCACTGCCGTATAACTTACAAGAGGGTATCTTTTCAATTGTTGACAAATTATCACCTTTCTAGATCTAGATCAGTCTCCATTTTATCCTTTGCTCTTTTAGGGTCATAAAATATTTTCAAAAGTTCCTCTAATGTGGGCAGTGCCTGTGGCTCAGTGAGTGGGGCGCTGGCCCCATATACCGAGGGTGGTGGGTTCAAACCCGGCCCCAGCCAAACTGCAACCAAAAAATAGCCAGGTGTTGTTGCGAGCACCTATAATCCCAGCTACTCAGGAGACTGAGGCAAAAGAATTGCCTAAGACAAGGAGTTGAGGTTGCTGTGAGCTGTAACTCTACAGCACTCTACCGAGGATGACAAAATGAGACTCTGTCTCTACAAAAACAAACAAACAAAAAAAAGTTCCTCTAATGTAAATTTTCGCCAGCCTTATTTTGGGCGGAGACCCTGTCACCTTTTCTTCAAAACCACTTTTCTCACTTATGTCAATAATTTGCCTTCACTAAGTTCCTCTATCTCAGAGCCCTGAAATAGTAGTAGTATCAATATTTCCATGTTAGCTATTTTTTCTCTAATTCCCTTTAATTTGACTCAAGTTTCACTACCAGCATTGTCACATTTCATTTCTTTGTTTCATTTTCAACTTTCGTCCACTCATTCCTTCATTTTTAAAAAGGGTCATATGGATTTATTACTGGAAGGATTGCTTGAGCTCAGGAATTCCAGACCAGCCTTAACAAAAAGACCCTATCTCTAGTAAAAATAGAAAAATTATCCAGGCACTGTGGCAGGCACCTGTGGTCCCAGCTACTTGGGAGGGACTCATTCATGCTCAGGCTGGTCTCCAACTAATGAGCTCAAGCAATCCAACTTCCTCAGCCTCCCAGGTGCCAGGATTACAGGTGTGAGCCACTGCCCCGGCCTCAGCTTCTTTGTTTTTGTCTTGTTGTTCCCACACAAACATTTCCCAACTGTGGGCCAGACTGTGGGAGCCACAGGGTCCCTTGGGTTCATGACACCTCCCTCCCCCAGAACCTGGACATTCTGGGTGAGCTGCTTCCTGGGTGAGAGGATAACTTAAACACAGGCGTTTGAGGTTGCTGTAACCAAAGCTGATGCCACAACACTCTAGGCTGCAGCAATAGAGTTAGACTCCCTCTCAAAAAACCATTGCCTCCCCAAAAAAAGAAAAAAAGAAAACCTAAATATCAATGCAAAACATCTCAATGAAAAACATTATCAACAGTAAAAGAACATTATGTTATTCTCATTATCAACAGTAAAAGGGCATTATGTTGTATAATGTGATTTTTTTTCATCAGATATCCTTCCTCTAATATTTTTTGCTCATGTGATTTGATAAATCAGAGGCTGAGCTAGGGCTACAGAGGAACTTGCAGTTCACCATCACTGCTACTAATCATCCCGCTAGCACCTATCCAACCTTCCTCTGGCAAAGCTCTATATACATCCTCTGAGATGGCTTCCTAATTCATCCTTAGAATTTGTTGGTAGGAATTGAAGTATTAACATATAAGCACTGAAATTATTTCTGTTAGTGACCTAGAATTGGCATTCCAAAAATAAAAGTTACTCATTGAATAAACACAGCATGTTAAACACTGTCTTAAATCGATGGCCATTTCATCTTACAAAGCAGTATTCAAGATTCAAAAGAGTGGATCATTCTATTTTTATGCAAATTTGCTTTCCTTGGTCTCTGTGATAGCACAGGCCCGGCTGAATTCTTGCCATGAAGACCAGTCTTTCTCATTTTTTTCTAGCTGCTTCTCCTTTCCTGTTTTTACTTACTTGGGTCCCATACAGCCCAGTCATGTGTCCTGTCGTCTTCCCACTCTGCCTTCCCTGGCTAGGTGCTCATACCTAATAATTCTCACATTTAAATTATGTAGTTTACCCCCTCAGTGTTGGGCTGTATAGCTGTTGGTCTTCTTGACAGCTGCTATCAGATGTCATAGATAAATATATGTATATATATATGTATATTATATATATGTACACACACACATATAAACATACATTTATATCACATATAAATATACAAAACTGAACTTTTAGAATAGATAGCAAGATGGCTGACCAGAAATACCAGCTGCCAGAAAGCAAGACTAGTTTTAGATGACAAAGAGAAAGCAAACAACAGACAGGGCATAATTCCAAAGGAATAGTTCCGGCACCTACAAGAGACTCTACAGGAAGCAGCTGTGGATCAGAACAAGAAGGAGCGTGATAACAGCAGAGGTCAACCAGCAAGAACCGGAGGCTGAGAGTCAAGGGAGAAAAGTAGGTGGAGGCGTCTCTCCCTGGTTCACACCTCTAGCAGTCAGTAGCTTTCATGCCCAAGAGTGGCTGCCACCAGTGACCTGGGAGCTCTTGGAGCATAATGCAACAGGACAGAGCACCCCTCGGGTGCTTACAGTCACCCCAGACCCAACCTGAGATGGCAGATGCCGTGTTGCCTCTCCATCCACCATGACCTTTGTCCTCTCCACAAAGCTTTGGCCTTTTTTTGTTTTTATTTTTTTTAAGACAGTCTCATTTTGTCCCCTTTGGTAGAATGCCATGGCATCACAGCTCACAGCAACCTCAAACTCTTGGGCTCAAGTGATTCTCTTGCCTCAGCCTCCCAAGTAGCTAGCCCTATAGGCACCTGCCACAATGCCCAGAATTTTTTAGAGACGGGATCTCACTCTTGCTCAGGCTGGTCTGACAATCCCAAACTCAAGCAATCCACCTGCCTCGGCCTCCCAGAATGCTGGGATTATAGGTGTGAGTCACCACAATCCTTTCTTTTTGTCCTTCCGTTCCCACACAAACATTTCCCAACTGTGGGCCAGCCTGGGAGCCACAGGGGGCCAGTGAGTCCCTGGGGATCTGCATGACTCCCAGACCATGGGACAGGGAAGACCAGAGTACTAGCTTCCCTCTCCCCTTCCCTGATCACAGCTCCTGAGAGAGATGCTTGAGCCCAGGCTCTCAGGAGCTGCTGTTTCCCCACCGTTAAGGACTTCCACAGAGAGAGGGGCCCAAAATATTCCTCTTAAAGGCCGACAAAAGACGAAAGGGTGCTGAGACTATGAGCTCCCTGCTCACTGGCTCTTCCTGGAACTGCTTGCCTGCTGCATCAGAGCAGGACACACCCCGTGGAGGGACATCGAAACTGCTTGAACACTCCCTCGGCGTCCCAGGACCAGCACTCTTCTCCCTGGTGCAGTCAGGGATTGATCTCTGGGGACTTGCGGACAGGCCCACAGGCCAGATCTCATCATACTATGGAATTCACCTGTGTTGCTTGTGAAAGAAAGCACGTGCAGTGAGAATAAGAAGGAGTCACTTAGGTTACAGCTCAGATGACACAGCTGGTCTGGTCAGTTTAGGTCCTGTGTGACCTTCACCTCATGTCTCCCTTTCTTACTGTTTTGTAAATTCTGCTTTAACCTAAAAGTGCATATCTTGAGTAGTTTACGGGCAATTGATTTAAGAGATTAACTTTTGGGCTCAGCGCCTGTGGGTCAACAGGCTAAGGCACCAGCCACATACACCTGAGCTGGCGGGTTTGAATGCAGCCCGGGCCCACCAAACAACAATGACGGCTGCAACCAAAAAAAGGCCGGGTGTTGTGGCGGGCTCCTGTAGTCCCAGCTACTTGGGAGGCGGAGGTAGGAGACTTGCTTGAGCCCAGGAATTGGAGGTTGCTGTGAGCTGTGATGCCACAGCACTCTATCCAGGGTGACGGCTTGAGGCTCTGCCTCAAAAAAAAAAAAAAGAGATTAACTTTTGAATTGGAATGTTGTTTTGGGTCATGGGTAATGCTAAAATTATTTATTAAGGGTGCAATGAACACTCTCTGGGTGAGGGGCACACTTATAACTGAGTCAGCATAACGAAATCAATACATGTAATCAAAACCATTTTTACCCCCATAATATTTTGAAATGTTTTTAAAATGAAGAAACTTTCAGAACTGAACTCTTCATAGTCCTCCTGAAAGCTGTTGCTGTACTACTCCCTTCATGTTTGCTGAGCCAGTCAACATCCCCTCCGCTCGTCTAGATGCAAACCACAGGTACCTGAAAAGTATCACTCTACCCTCCCTCATCACCCGCCTCTAATGCTTCACCAAATCCGATTAATGCCCTTGCAATCATTTTCATCTAAGCCACCAGCATCTTGTGCTTGAACTACAATGATTTTGTAGCTTAACTGGGTTCCCAATTTTGACCTCCTTTAGTCCATTATCTGCACAGAAGCCGAAGTGATTTTTCTTGGGTAAAATCCAATGAACTCAGCATAAACTTCCAGGCCTGGGAGTTCAGGGGCCGCTGCCCACCTCTGTCCTCTTCTTGCTCCATTTCTACACAGCCATGTTCTTTGGTTCCTTGAACAGTCCAAGATCTTCCCACCACAGGGCCTTTGCCTCTGACTAGAAAGTTATTTTCCTCTCTCTCATCTTGATGAAGCAGTGTGTTTTATGTGCGATTCAACCACACCACTGAGGAAAACAGTCAAATTAAAAATAAGAAAAAATGAATAATTAGACATATTCTGAACATGCATTTTTAAAATAATGAATTGGAAGAGTATTCTAAATGAAAAATATGATTGCCAGAACACCTCATATATGCAGGTACATACACATATACACACATATATGTTTATCATAGACTTTTCAGTGAGAGAAGTCTTAATTACTCTACTTTGATAATTATCGATAAATTATTCATCACTATCTTTTTCATGCAACTGAAGGGAAAAATCTATAAAAGGTGATAGTCATGATTTGATGCATCTTTTAATTTGTTGAGGAATTAACAGATATTAGGAATAATAGATACCAATTCAAAGATAATTTATAAATACAATTCTGTGAATTTGTAGACTATTATGAAAATTAAGTACCAGTCCAAAACTCAGAACATTAGGAGCTAACATATATACCAAGACATTTGACAGATGTTTTGCTTTATGACCCAGCAATTTTACTTCTATAAATTTTCCCTAAGAAAATAGAATGAATTATTAAATAAGCTTATTAAAAGCTTATTATTAAATTATTATTATTAATTATTATTATTTGTCTCCACTTTAATTTATAATAGCAGAAATTTGGAAATGATTCAAGTGCTTAGCTAAGAGAATGATTAAATATAAAATACTGTGAAACCATGAAAAGTTATTGTCCTAGACAATCACGTGGTAAATGCTTTTGTCATAGCGCAATTCTAAAAATAAGATATACTTCACAGAGAGAAAAAAACTGATTTTTTCTGGATCATGGAATGATGGGAGCTTTCTATTTTTTAAGAATGTGTTTAAAAGTCTTTACTTTTGGTGGCACCTGTGGCTCAGTGTGTAGGGCACCAGTCTCATCCACTGAGGGTGGTGGGTTTGAACCCGGCACTGGCCGAACTGCAACAACAACAAAAAATAAATAAAGCCCTTACTTTTCAATATATATTGAATATATATAGTGAATATATATTACCTTTCTAGTTGGATAAAATAAACTTTTTAACTTAAGGTTTCTCTTAATATGCATTAAATATAAATACTTGATGCTAAAATACATTGGTGATTTATTATGTGACAGAACCATATCCTAAAATGTTTTTTTTTAATTAGCATACCTATTTATTAGTCCCAGTTTTCTCCTGGCACTATACAGCATTTAAAGTATTTAAAGTAACAAAATTATGGCCTTATATATATACGTTTTATTTATAAAGTAGGCAAATAATTAGTAACTATTTCCTTATACTCCCCATAGCACTTTGTAAAGTTGGACATAACAGATGTTCAATAGCTATTCATTTAATATTAATTAATCTCTCTACTCTACTCACTAGAGCAAGCCAACCTAGTAAAAGTCAATGTGGTCTGCCTCCTGCTTTTTTAAACCATAGGCATTTAAAAATATACCAGAAAAAAATGAAAATCAGATTGAAGCAAGAATTGAAAAGAAGCTGGAGACTGGCCAACAGCTTGGTTTTGGACTAATTTTCTCCTTCAGTTTCTTGTTTTAGATAACATACTCTTGTACAGTATTGCATTTATCTTTCTTCAAAGTCCAATTACGCTGGCTGGAGCAGCTTCTCTTCTCTTTACATTCTGGTTAGAAATCTCAGTCTAACACAGATTCCTTGCCAAGTGCTGGTCCGAAGCTTTCTCATCTCCCTGGGCCGTACCAGGCGTTGCAGGTGAAATGCCAAGTCAGCTTCCTAATTACCCTCAAAATGTTTTCCAGCTTGCTGTTCTTTTCACTCATGAACTGGGACAGTTTAAAGTGTAGATAAATATCTCTAAGGTAGAAGATCATGACTCCACAATCCAATACCTAATGAATAACTGAGTTGGGAAGGGGGGACAATGGTACAGTGGAAGAAAATCAGTGGCTGGCCAGTTCCTTAAACCTCTATTTCCCCTCTTTTGCTCACCTGAGAGCTACTTTCACCCTGCTGATTCCACACCCTGTTTGGAGTTTGGGTTCAGGTACTAAAAGTCTGCTGAATGCTAGTTATTGGAGGCTAGCCAATTGCTCTGTTCTTGACTCTTACTGGGGTTTAATAAATGCTTCTTGGAGGGAAAAAAATCTAGAATGTAGACATATGATTAGATGAACCTAATACGTACACATCATTCATCCACTCATTTGTGAAAACTGTACATGTGGGCATCAAAGCCATACTTTCATCTCGATGTCCATGTATGTGAAATCAATGAAAGAGAATTAAACAACAGTGGGTATTTAATTTTTTTTTTAGTTCTGGTAGATGATCTCCTTGAAACATCATTTTTAAAAAATAAGGCTGAATCTGAAGTTAGAAGTCCTAGAGTAAGGCCCAGTATTGCTTGTAACTGTGTAACAGGAAATTAGTCATTTAACCTTCCTAAATGCGTGTCCATTATTTTGCCTGCAAAGTGGGGACGATCACGACCTGCCTCACGTGAAGTTAGTTCCCTCATTTCCTCACTGGCAGGACCATCCCAAATGATAAGGATACACTCAGGCTCTTTTTAGCCTTTAATCTTTCAAGGCTGGACTTCTCTAATCTGTAAGGGTTAAGAGCCTCACATCAAAGAAAAACTTCCCCAACAAAGAAAAATAGCCTCACGCCACAAAAGAACATATTTACGCAGCCTGGCTGGCACTACATATTTTAAAGATATTTTCTGGTATGGTATATTGCTTTGATATGTTTTCTTTAAGTTTCAGTTGGTTTTTGCATCCTTTTTTTTTTTTTTTTGAGACAGAGTCTCAAGCTGTCACCATGGATAGAGTGCTGTGGCATCACAGTTCACAGCAACCACCAATTCCTCAGCTCAAGCGAGTCTTCTGCCTCCGCCTCCCAAGTAGCTGGGACTACAGGCGCCCGCCACAACGCCCAGCCATTTTTTTTTTTTTTTTTTTTTTTTTGGTTGGAGACAACATTGTTGCTTGGCAGGCCCGGGCTGGATTCAAACCCACCAGCTCAGGTGTACGTGGCTGGCGCCTTAGCCCATTGAGCCACAGGCACCAAGTTTTGCATCCTTTTTGTTACTTTTTTTCTTCTCTTGATCAATAGAAAATACAGTGAAAATTGCACATTCCTCATTTAAATCTGCCTATCCAATACTAGGTATGACTACCTAGTCAATGAACAGTGTACTCTATTATAACAAGTTTACCTATGCTTATTATATTAATTGTGTAGGCCAATTACTATAAGAAATACAAGTGTATCACAGCTCTAAGATGAATGAGGTTTATTTCTTGCTTGTGGAAATGGTATGGGTCACAGGGTGGATAGTATAGCGTGGGCAGAGCAGCCCACTTTCTCGTGGTTGCTTAGAGATGCAGACACAGCTTATCCAAGCTCATTCTGGAGGGCATCTCCATTCCGACCTGCTGTCCTGGATTACATACCGCTTTTTTTCCTCTCCACATCCCCAGCTTTCTGGCAGCATAGCTAGCCTTCTGCACACTTAGGCCATAATTGCCCAAGTTAAAAACCCTTTCCCATCCTATGTTGAATCTCATCTAATTTAATGATTTTCCTATTCCACTCCAATGTTGGAAGACCTCCAACAGATACATTGCCGCTCAAGAGAGTGTGTGCACCCTAGGGAGAAAGGTGAAGAATGTTAATGTATTTACAATAAATGCAAAAACTTTATTTACAGGGGGAAAAAATGTGGCTATAGATAAGAGCACAGTAGGTTTCAAAGGAAGTTGATTCAAGTGCTACACTCCAAAGAAACCTACAAAGTGGGGCCTATAAATTTTTTGGTCTGTGTGATTCAGAAAATGGTCATGTATTTTCTCACGTACCCTATTATGACAAGACAATGACAAAGTCTTATTCCGCCTGATTTGCTATTTACATCTCAAGCAGTGATTCATTGGGCACAAGTTTTGCAAGTACATACAAGTGGTTCAGACTATCACATCTATACTGACAGGTTCCATGCAAGCCAGCAACTTGCTCTGGAATTGCATAAAATGAAAATACATAGAACAGGAACAGTTGTGGCTTCTAGGAAGGATTTTCCAAGTGATCTGATAAAGACAAAACTTCAGGAATATGAATTATGTAACTATCGATGTGATATGAAAATGATGTGCCTCTCATTCCACAAAAGGTTAGTGATGATGCTGGGTACACTCTCTGGCCCTCAAACACCGCTAATCACTGGTTATAGTAAGAGACAACCTGTTCAATTTGAAAAACTGACAGTTATTTTAGAATTCACAAAGTTTATGGGAGGAGTGGACAGAACTGATCGGTACTGTAGATGTTACTAATTTATAAGGAGGTCATACAAATTGTAGAAGTTATTCTGGTCGATGGAAATTGCGGTTGTGAACAGCTACATCCTTTACTCACTAGATAAGGAGGAGGGTGGGTAAAAAGTACAGACACACCTTTCACCACTGAGCTGAGCTCACCACTCAGCTATAAGCAACGTGAGGAAGGGAAATTCAAGAAAGAGGAGAAGACCAACATCTTCTGATACTGAGGAAAGGCTAAACGGGAAGGTGTGTTTTGTGATGCAAAATGAAAAAAGAATTCCACAAAGGATTGCATGGTTTGCAGCAGAGGAATTGAGGATAATGGAAAGAGAAAAACCATTTTCTACTGTGAGATGTGCAGGAGGAAGCCTGGACTTCACCCTGGAGATTGCTTCAGCAAGTATCACACTCAAGGCTTGGCGCCTGTGGCTCAACGGGCTAAGGCTCCAGCCACGTACACTTGAGCTGGCGGGTTTGAATCCAGCCCGGGCCCACCAAACAACAATGACGGCTGCAACCAAAAAATGGCCAGGCGTTGTGGTGGGCACCTGTGGTCCCAGTTACTTGGGAGGCGGAGGTGGGAGACTCGCTTGAGCTGAGGAATTGGAGGTTGCTGTGAGCTGTGATGCCAACGCACTGTATCCAGGGTGATAGCTTGAGGCTCTGTCTCAAAAAAAAAAAAAAAAAAATCACACTCAAGAAAATTATAAACAAAAATTAACAAAGATGCTTTCATTATTTTGTGTAACCTAAAAGATGATAAAATATGATGAGTCAAATTTATGTTTTTCTCTTTTAAAACTGTAGGATAATTACAAAGAATCCACCAACCTCTTTCCTACCCCAAATAAATAAGAGCTGAGGAGTATGTAAGTGGCAGAAAAATTGGGTTGGAAAGGGGTTTTC
>CAUYON010105824.1:0-11738 GCA_963573935.1 Arctocebus calabarensis
CACCCTGGATAGAGTGCTATGGCATCACAGCTCACAGCAACCTCCAATTCCTGGGCTCAAGCGAGTCTCTTGCCTCTGCCTCCCAAGTCGCTGGGACCACAGGCGCCCGCCACAACGCCCGGCCATTTTTTGGTTGCAGCCGTCATTGTCGTTTGGCGGGCCTGGGCTGGATTCGAACCCGCCAGCTCAGGTGTACGTGGCTGGCGCCTTAGCCCGTTGAGCCACAGGCACCGAGCCGTTTATGAAGTCTTTACAAACACCATTTATCATTCATTTCTTTTGGACTAAAATGAAATAGGGTTTGCATTTTTAAAAAAATTTTAAACATTTTTGTGTGGTGCCTGTGGCTCAGGGAGTAGGGTGCCGAGGGCTGCGGGTTCAAACCCGGCCCCGGCCGAACTGCATCAAAAATTAGCCAGGGGCTGTGGCAGGCGCCTATAGTCCCAGCTACATGGGAGGCTGAGGCAAAAGAATCGCTTAAGCCCAAGAGCTGGAGGTTGCTGTGAGCTGTGACTCCACAGCACTCTACTGAGGGCGATAGTGACTTAAACAAAAAAAAAAAAAAAAAAAAAAAAAAAAAAAATTTAAACATTTTTATTAAAAATGGAAAATTTATTTATACATTACTAAAAAATTAAAAATAATAGAATCTTTATTCTCAGGGATGGGCAATAAAAAGCAAAGAGCACTGTGATTGGGTTTAAAAGATTTTGAATTGAGGCTCGGTGCCTGTGGCTCAAGCGGCTAAGGCACCAGCCACATACACCTGAGCTGGCAGGTTCGAATCCAGCCTGGGCCTGCCAAACAATGACGGCTGCAGGCAAAAAATAGCTGGCCATTGTGGCAAGGTCCCAGCTAACTTGGGAGGCAGAGGCATGAGAATTGCATAAGCCCAAGAGTTGGAGGTTGTGGTGAGCTGTGATGCCACGGCACTCTACCCAGGGTGACAGCTTGAGGCTGGGTGGGGGGAGGGGAGACTTTGAATTGAGTTAGTCAGTGCTCTTATTGGTTTTTTTTTTTTTTTTTTTTTTGAGACAGAGCCTCAAGTAGGTGGGATCACAGGCGCCCACCACAACACCCAGTCGTGTTTTGGTTGCAGCCATCATTGTTGTTTGGCGGGTCTGGGCTGGATTCAAACCCGCCAGGTCAGGTGTACGTGGCTGGCGCCTTACCCCGTTGAGCCACAGGCGCTGAGCCTCTTATTGGTTTTAATAGGTTGATTCCTGTGTAGATTTAAATACTATATTTAAAAGTAGGAAGATTTTTTTTTTTTTAGACAGCTTTAAGCTGTCGCCCTGGGTAGAGTGCTGTGGCGTCTCAGCTCACAGCAACCTCTAACTCTTGGGCTTATGCGATTCTCCTGCCTCTGCCTCCCAAGTAGCTGAGACTACAGGTGCCCGCCACAACACCAGGCTATTTTTTGGTTGCAGCCCTGATTCCGGGGCTGGATTCGAATCCTCCAGCTGAGGTGTATGTGGCTGGCGCCTTAGCTACTTGAGCCACAAACGCCGAGCCAAAAGCAGGAAGCCTTTTTTTTCTTGAGACAGAGCCTCAAGCTGTCACCCTGGGTAGAATGCTGTGGCATCACAGCTCACAGCAACCTCCAATTCCCGGGCTCAAGTGAGTCTCCTGCCTCTGCCTCCCAAGTAGGTGGGATCACAGGCACACCCGCCACAACACCTGGTCGTGTTTTGGTTGCAGCCGTCATTGTTGTTTGGCAGGTCCGGGGTGGATTTGAACCCGCCAGCTCAAGTGTACATGGCTGGCGCCTTAGCCCGTTGAGCCACAGGCGCCGAGCCAAGCAGGAAGCTTTTATATTTAATTAAATAATACCTTTCACTATGCAATCTTAAGACAAAGACTTTCTAAATAACACATTGTCTTCACCTTGAAGAAGAAAATTGTCTATTTCAGTGTCTATCTATAGCAGGATTAACTAAAACAGGTAGTAAATAATTGTGCAATTTTTAAATAACTATCATGAAATACGATAATAGGTATCTTTGCTGATAAAGAAATGGCCTCCCTTTGGATTATGGGAACTTTCTTATGTGTAATGTTGGTGTATGTGTGTACATATATATATTATACAAATTTCTTTTTTTAATGTAAGTTAGTAGTAATCGATCTTGTCTTTCACCTTTTAAGTTCAGGGAACAGTTTGCCCCGGCCACGAGTATGTTAGCAGTCTAATGCTCTATAAAGCTTTAGAAATGAGTTGATGACTCATTAATAAAATACAAATATGATATAATTATTTTAATATCTTCAAATAATCTGAGGGGGTGTGTGTATACACTTTAACACTAAGTTGTGCCTTCTACATAGCATTGGCTGTACATACAAAAGATTAAGTTAGCTAGAATAAGGTAGATTGCTTAATTACCATGAAGTTTTGCATTGCAAATAGTATAGAATAACTTGCATTTTTAAAGTACATTTGCACATTTTACGTATTATACTATAGGGTTGCCTTTGGGTTTTCTGTACAGATTGTTTTTGTTAATATTAAATGGAAATCATAGGCCTGAAACATGCTGTTCTTATGTGAAGTAAATTGATACATCCTAAATAATAAAAAATACAATGAAAAAGCTTTTTTTTGGGTGGCGCCCATAGCTCAGTGGGTAGGGCACTGGCCACATACACTGAGCCTGGTGGGTTCGAACCCATTCCAGGCCAGCTAAACAACGACAACTGCAACAACAAAAAAAAGGCTGGGGGTTGTGGCAGGCATCTGTGGTACGTAATGTAGAGCTCCCTTGTGGCAAACACTTTGCTCAAGAACGTCCATTTTGGGTCAGCACCTGTGGCTCATTGAGTAGGGCACAAGCCCCATATACCGTGGTGAGTTCAAACCCGGCTTCAGCCGAACTGCAAAAACAGTAAAATAGCCAGGCGTTGTGGTGGGCACCTGTAGTCCCAGCTACTCGGGAGGCTGAGGCAAAAGAATCACCTAAGCCCAGGAGTTGGCGGTTGCTGCGAGCTGTGTGACGCCACAGCACTCTACTGAGGGTGATAAAGGGAGACTGTCTCTTCCAAAAAAAAAAAAAAACGTCCATTCTGCTCAGCCCCCATTCTTGGGCTTGGTCTCAACTCTCCAGCTCCCTGGACAGCTCCCCTCCTTGTATTCAGCCATCAACAGGCATCCTCCTCCCTTCCCTGCAGGTGGTCCACACCTCAATTGCATGGTCTTCATTTAAAAGGGGAAAAAACCTCACTAGAGATGGCAAGGGAAACCATTCTACCCAAACATTCTATAAACCTGTGCTGGCAACAGGGCCTGGCCTGGACCCTGGAGGATGGAAGGGGTGGGGTTTCAAGACAGGCAGGGCCAGCACGAAAGCTCACTGCCTGTTTTCAGAGGAAGTTTCTGTAGCTCAGGCCCCTGAACTCTTTAGGCTTGTGACCTGGTTTCCCAGCAGAGAGACAAGTGAACCAGAGAAATGCTTCAGAGGCAGGGACACTGCCAAAGGGAACACAGAGCTCAGCACACAGCTCTGCAGGGAGCAAAACTCCAAAGTCCTTGCCTGGTGCATGGTGACTGCAAAGCTGGTCATGGCCCCTGCACGTACCTACTCTAGAAACACCTGGGAGAGCTCCAGGCATCCAAGAACTCCCCCCCTGGCAACTGCCTCTCCCTTGCACTCCTAGGCTCCTCCCTGTGCCCCTACATACTGTTCTCAACACAGCAGCCAATGTTACCATTTAAACAATCCCCAGAGATCATGTTCCTTCTCTGCTGAAAACCCTCACAGGGCCCCCCATTTCCCTGAGAGTTGAACCAAAGTCATTAGAAAGGCCCTTGGGCCCTGACCCCTTTGCCCTCCCCAACTTCACCTCCCTCTAAGGACCTCCTCCTCTTTGGCTGCAG
Organism: Arctocebus calabarensis; assembly: GCA_963573935.1. Lineage (NCBI taxonomy): Eukaryota > Metazoa > Chordata > Mammalia > Primates > Lorisidae > Arctocebus > Arctocebus calabarensis. Next base: position 3,875 of record CAUYON010105824.1, read on the forward strand.
CCACAAGGCATCGCTCCTGTCTCTTTGTTGGTGGCCTATGCACTAGCTGTCCCCTGCCTGAAGTGTTCTTCCCTCTGACAGCTGTATCCACTCCCTTGGAGTCTTTGCTCAGATATCCCATCTTCAAAGCAGGGCACCCCATCACTCAAAACTCTGTTCTATTTGCAATTATCACTCACAAACCTCTGACAATCTATATTATATATATACATATATACATTTCTTTTTAGAAACAAGAGTTTTACTTTGTCACCTTCAGTAGAGTACTGTGACATCACAGCTCACAGCAACCTCTAGCTCCTGGGCTTAGGCGATTCTCTTGCCTCAGCCTCCTGAGTAGCTGGGACCACAGGTGCCCTCCACAACGCTCAGCTATTTCCTTGTTGCAGTTTGGCCAGGGCTGGGTTTGAACCCGCCAAAAGTCACCCTTGGCACATGAGGCTGGCGCCCTACTCAGAGCCACAGGCACCGCCCTATATTAGATATTTTTAATCATGTCTTTTGTAATGTTTCCCCCTCCCCACCGGAATATCAGCTCCATGAGGGCAAGGACTTTGGAGAATTAAAATTTTCATCCTAGGACGGCACCTGTGGCTCATCGAGTAGGTCATTGGACCTATGTACCAAAGGTGGTGGGTTCAAACCCGGCCTCGGCCAAACTGCAAAACAAAAAAATAGCAGGGATTGTGGCGGACACCTCTAGTCCCTGCTATTCAGGAGGCTGAGGCAAGAGAATCGCCTAAGCCCAGGAGGTGGAGGTTGCTATGAGCTGTGTGATGCACCGAGGGCAATAAAGTGAGACTCTATCTCTAAAAATAAAAAAAAATTTCCATCCTAAAACAGGGTTCACAAAAGCAAATGCGGATAAGAGCTCAAATGCTACATGGGGCCAGACTGAGAAACATCATGGTATCCACAAAGGGCCTGTGCCTGGACCTCAGAACTTGACCTGGCCATGTGGCCACACCCAGCAACAAAGACCAAGGGCCAGGGGATGATGTATAATTTTAAAACCATACTTTTTATGGTTGCTTTACTTCCCAAACCTGAAATGCACAGCTGTCTTTCAATTAAACAGAAAATTACATAATTACATTCAAATATTCTCACTACAGTCTGCTTTGTGGGAGGGACAGGGCTGTCCTGGGCTTTGGACAAGCCTTCTGCCAAGCCTATCCTCCCCAGGTGATTTGACTGGGACTGTCCAAGTGAAGGTTCAGTCCAGTTTGCACTCACACCTCTTCTCCAGGTCCGCCACCTCTTTCAGAACTAGAGCCACACTGTACCGCAGCTCCTGGAACTTGGCCATGGGGACCTCAAAGCAGTATGCAGATCCATCTGAAAGCTTCAGCTGCATCAGGACGCTTGGCTGCAAAGAGCGAGCCAGGGTGCTAGTGGAGATTGCCACATCTACCCTCCACCGAAAGTCAGTGACATGGGGCAGCCAGGTCCCCTGCTGGTGGGCCACAGAGTCAAGGAGGGGCCGCTGGCTCCCAAATACCACACTGGTCAAGTCCTCAACCAAATCTTGTGGGATACAGAGCTCCTGGAGCTGGTCCTTGAAGGCATCAGGCTTCAGACTAGCGGGGGGCAGCCTGAGGGCTTGCTGGAGCAGGGTGTACAGTCCTGCAAGCAGGGTGGCCAGTCGCTCCTCTGACAGGCTGGCACTGGTCCCAAGATGCTGCACTGCCTCCCGGCAGTCCTCCCCCTGCACACTGTTGACCACAAGCTTCAGCAACTTTCTGAAGGTGTTCCTGTCCAGATCCCCTAGGAGCCGGGCCATTGCTGCCACCTCTGGAGGAAGCTGGGCCCCCAGAAAGCTCACTCGACCACTCTGACTGTCACCTAGATGATGCAGGTATGGAGCTGCAGCCCCCACAGCAGACATTGCTGCTTCTTGCTCCTTGATCAGCCAGCCCAACAAGTAGGTGCAAGATGCAGAAGCCTGGGGGTGGGAAGAGAAGACTAATGACTCCCATGTCCTTTGATTCAGTGAGGATTGATGTGTCCCTGGGGTTAGGATATTGACAGCGTTAATTATCAAATGACAGTCAATGGGCAGGGTGCGGTGGCTCATGCCTGTAATCCTAGCACTCTGGGAGGCTGAGGCGGGTGGACAGCTAGAGCTCATGAGTTCAAGACCAGCCTGAGCAAAAGCAAGACGCCCCTTCTCTACTAAAAATAGAAAAACTGGCTCCGTAACTGTGGCTCAAGCAGCTAAGGCACCAGGTGAGCTGGCAGGTTCGAATCCAGCCTGGGCCCACCAAACAACAATGATGGTTGCAACCAAAAAAAACCGGGCGTTGTGGTGGGCACCTGTAGTCCCAGCTACTTGGGAGGCGGAGGCAGGAGAATCGCTTGAGCCCAGGAGGTGGAGGTTGCTGTTAGCTGTGATGCCATTGCACTCTACCCAGGGCAACAGCTTTCTTTCTGTCTCAAAGAAAATAAATAAATAAAAACAAAAATAGAGAAACTGAGGCAAGAGGATCGACTGCGCCCGAGAGTTGGAGATTGTTGTGAGCTATGACGCCATAGCACTCTACCCAGGCGTCATGGGCAGACTGTCTCCAAAAAAAAAAAAAGAAAAAAAAGAAATGGAAGTCAATGTTATGGGAGCTGGAGCAATGTCCCTGAGAGCGGGTGGCAGAGGGGACTGAGCAGGAGAGGTCTCCCATAGTGCCATCTAAGACATGAAAGACAAGCAGAGTTGGCAAGGAGGGGGAACAGGGAAGGACCAGGAAACAGGAGCGCCGTAAGTAATATTGGAAAGAAGGAACTAGGAGAAAACTCCAGAAGCAGAGGGACACAGCAAGTGTTGGAAAAGAGACCAAAAGAGCACAGCTCCTGTCCCCAAGGCACTTGTCAGGCCCGGAACACTAAGCACAGCGGCGCCAGGACACGTGGGAGCACAGAAAGCTTTGCTTTCCTCTGGCTACATGCCCCCCATTTTCCCTGGAATGCTGGGCCCCCTTACCCTGGCAGTCAACGACCACCCACTGCCAATTCTCACTGCCTCGCCAGGACTAGGCTCTCTTTCCTGCTCTAACGGGAGGTCTCCCACGAGAATGGGCTTCGCGCTGCCACTCTCCTGGTCACAAGGCGGCCCGGACGCAGGCTGGGCTCGCAACCCTCGCCTTCGAAAAAGTTGCGGCCCCACCCGTTCTGGGGCGTGGGAGCAGCTGCGGGGAGTCGAGGTTGGCGCTCTGCAGCCAACCGTCCCCGCGCCGCGGCCCAGGACACCATCAGCGCGCTCCGACCGCGGAAGAGCCCCACGCACAGTCTCCAGGGCTCCCTGGACGTGGTGGCGAAGGGGCCGAGTCCTGCTCCGCCGCCCCCGCCCAGATTAGAGCGGCCCTAGCCACTAGCCTACCCACCTTGGCGCGAGCGACCAAGTACACGAACTACGTGGTGCGCGTCGGGAAAATTGCCTGATCCCCGGAAGTGCTCTAGGGTCACGTCCGGTCGTTCTAGGAAACCGGATGGGGAGGACCCGCCCCTCTGCCGAAGGCGACCCACCCCCAGGGGCGGGACCAAGGTCGTGACGCGCCCGGCCCCGCCCCTCCGGGGCCTTGCAACTCGCGCTGCCGGGACTTTGCAGGCTCTCGGAAGAGCCAAGCTATGAGGTAGGTTTGTCTTGCACTCTACTTCCTTGGCACTTTTTTTCTTTCTTTCTTTCTTGGAAAGGGAAAGAAGGCGACGTTTTATTTATGTCTCAGAAAAGTCTGGGCCTGTCCAGCCAGCAGGCAGCCAGGAATTACCTGGGTCACCTGCCCCACCTGGGTCCTGCTGAGGTACTCGTGACGGTTGCCCAATGATGCTGATGTAATTTATGCTACTAAATTGTATACTAAAAATGGCTAAGAGGGATATTTTCGTTATATATGTCAAAGAGAAAAATTTCAACAAATTAAGTTAAAATCCGACTGAGTTTGTGCAGTGGCCTTCAGTCCTCGCTGCTGGGCAGTCTGGACAGAAGCCAGCCACCCTGGCCATTGTGGGAAAAACCTGACCTCTGTAGAAATATTTTAAAGATATTTATTTTGAGCCAAATATGAATGACTGCCTCTCCAGGGAGCCAAGTGGTCCCAAAGTACCTGGGTTACAGTTTGGTTTTATACATTTTAGGGAACATACAGGAATTCCAGGTAAAATCATAAATGAACACACAGAAGATGTACATTGATTTGACCCCAAAAGGCAAGACATCCCCAAGCAGGGGCTCATGGGTTACAGGTAGATTTTAAAGGTTTTTTGATTTGTAATTGATTAAAGAAATAACTTTTGTGAGGCTGCACCTGTAGCTCAGTGGGTAGGGCGCCCACCCCATATACACAGGGTAGTGGGTTCCAACCTGGCCCCGGCCAAACTGCAACAGAAAAATAGCCAGACATTGTTGCAGGTGCCTGTAGTCCCAGCTACTTGGGAGGCTTAGACAAGAGAATCGCCTAAGCCCAAGAGTTTGAGGTTGCTGTGAGCTGTGATGCCACAGCACTCTACCCAGGGTGACATAGTGAGGCTCTGTCTCAAAAAAAATGAAATAAAGAAAGTGGACAGTGCCTGTGGCTCAAAGGAGTAGGGTACCAGCCCCATATGCGAGAGGTGGCAGGTTCAAACCTAGCCCCGGGGCTTGGCGCCTGTGGCTCAGTTGGCTAAGGCGCCAGCCACGTACACCTGAGCTGCCAGGTTCAAATCCAGCCTGGGCCGCCAAACAACAATGACGGCTGCAACCAAAAAATAGCTGGGCGTTGTGGCAGGTGCCTGTAGTCCCAGCTACTTGGGAGGCAGAGGCAAGAGACTTGCTTGAGCCCAGGAATTGGAGGTTGCTGTGAGCTGTGATGACACGGCACTCATCCAGGATGACAGCTTGAGACTCTGTCTCAAAAAAAAAAAGAAAGAAAGAACTTTATATATATATATATATATATATAGTTTTGAGACAGAGTCCACTATGTTGCCCTCAGTAGAGTGCCTTGGTGTAACAGCTCACAGGGACCTCAAACTCTTGGGCTCAAGTGATTCTCTTGCCTCAGTCTACAAAGTAGCCGGGGGCCACAGGTGCCCACCACAAGTCCAGCTATTTATTTTGTTCTGGTTGTCATTGTTGTTTAGCAGGCCAGGGCTGGGTTTGAACTTGGGCCAGCTCCAGTGCATGTGGTCAGCGCCCTAAATGAGCTACAGGCTCTGAGCCGATAAATATATTTTTCTTATGATTATCTTATTATAATATTTTCTTTTCTCTAGTTTACTTTATTGTAAGAATACAGTATATAATATAAAAATATGTCCAACTACTGTTTATGTTATTGGTAAGGCTTTCAGTTAACAGTAGCAGTTAGTAGTTTAGTTTTGGGAAGGTGAAAGTTGTAACTGGATTTTCAGCTGTGGGTTGGTGCTGCTAACCCTCAGGTTGTTCAAAGGTCAATTGTACTTTCAGGAACAAAAAGTAAAATATGTAAAGATTTAGCCAGTGTGGCAAAATGTGGTCAACTGCAAAATGTAGGTGAAGGGTATCTGTCATCATCTCCCAGAAGCACATGTGAGAGCACTGCTCGGATAGCAGGGGCCTCCCCAAGCCCAGCTCTGCTCGCATTTTCCTTTTAGTGCCTCTCCCCGGCCCCACGGTCCCAGTTCTCTGAGCCAAGTATGAGGAGACCAGGGGTGGCTCCCGGAGGTCTTGGGTGAAGGTATCAACCGTAGGCCATTGGAGAGGCCAGGGAAGGAGCCTGTGACCCTGAACGTGTGAACAAATGATTTTCTCTCGCCTTCTCTTGTTCACTTAGCGTTGGGAGATGTTCCCAGGACGACTCTGAAGTGACTGGCAAGGCTGAGATTTCTGTAGGTGAAAGTGGGGGTGAGGCGGGGACGAGGATGAGGCCCCCAGTGAGGGACTCGCCTGTCCTGGGACCTTCACTTCCCAACATCCACCCCGACAAGGGGTCTACTCAGTCCCTTGACCACGCGCCTCACCCTTCATACGCCCCTCCCCCGCACACGCCCCTCCCCCAGCACGCGCCACTCGCCCTGCACACGCCCCTCGTTCTACACACACCCCTCGGCCTGCACACGCCCCTCCCCCGCACATGCCCCTCCCCCAGCACACGCCACTCGCCCTGCACACGCTCCTCACCCTGCATACATCCAGTGTGGCCCTTAGACCTCCGCAGACCCGCCCTGTGACCACGCCCACGCAACCTTCGTAGACCCCCCCCACCCCCCGCCCGTGACCTCGCTCTTAAACTCTTCATGGACTCCAGCACAGCTGACCTTTCCCAGGAGCGCAGCATGATCATGCCCTCTACAGGGACCTCTGCGTGACCTTGCCCCTCCCTTGTCGCTCGTGGGCTTCTACCCCGGCTGGTCCGCCTCGGCGCAAGCGGAGAAGCAAGCTGCCAGGAGCCGCTGGTCCGCCCTGCCTACGGCCAGAGCAGTGGGTACCGACCAGACCGGTAGGACACTTGCCGGAAGTGAGGCCTGTCCCGCCCCTCTAGGACGCGGGGAAGACCGCGGTCTTAGCCGTCGTCCTTCCGCTCCCCCCCTACTTGGTGACAACAGAGGGAGGACAGAACCAAGGGGAGAGTGGACACTGTAGGGATCACCACAAAACCTGCCTTTTTCCTTTCTTTTGTTCACTGAAAGATCAACTCACAATTACGGTAGATGAATAAGAGAAAAGTTTATTTCCAAATAACATGTGCAAGGGAGAAACCACAAGAATGATTGCCCAGAGCGGCGCCTGTAGCCCAGTGTGTGGGGCGCAGGCCCCATATACAGAGGGTGGCGGGTTCAAACCCGGCGCCAGCCGAATTGTATCAAAAAATAGCCAGGTGTTGTGGTGGGCGCCTGTGGTGCCAGCTACTTGGGAGGCTGAGGCAAGAGAATCACCTAAACCCAGGAGTTGGAGGTTGCTGTGAGCTGTGACGCTACAGCACTCTACCACGGGTAATAAAGTGAGACTCTGTCTCTACAAAAAAAAAGAAGGTGGCTCAGCGCCTGTGGCTCAAAGGACAAAGGCCCCAGCCACTACACCTGAGATGGCGGGTTCGAATCCAGCCCGGGCCCACCAAACAAAACGATGACGGCTGCAACCAAAAAATGGCCAGGCGTAGTGGCGGCGCCTGTAGTCCCAGCTACTTGGGAGGCTGAGGCAGGAGACTTCGCTTGAGCCCAGAACTTGGAGGTTGCTGTCAGCTGTAATTGCCACAGCAATCCAGGGTGACAGCTTGAGGCTCTGTCTCAAAAATAAATAAATAAATAAAACAACGATGTATGAATTACAGCTAACTAACTGCAAAATTCTGCTTCTGTACAACGCTTGCTACCCCACCCAAATGCACCTGGACAGCCTGCGTGCTGACCAGGATGCAGACCAAGCCTTAAAAACCTGAGTCCTTAAGCACTTGGGGCCACTCTCAGAAACCCCATGTTGGGACACCAAGGCAGTCGCCAGCTGACTCTTCAATCAAAGGACTCTGCTGTAAATTTGGCTTGTTTGGCAGTGTCATCTTTATGGAACGCCTGGGCACAACACTAGGACTGTAGGCCTGAGCCCACCATACTCAACCTCATACCACTTTTCTACGAAATCTAAGGCACAGAGGTATTTCTGATCTGTCCTATAGTTCCTTTCCCAGCGCCTTCTGCTGTGGCACCTTCGCTGCAGGCATTAAACTTCAGAGTCACCTGGCTGGGCTTTCCTATTTCCCTGGGCTGGACAAGCATTCACATTTTGGGGATTGTGACTCCTCTCAGGTCTTCTACCCAGGTCTTTTTTTTTTTTTTTTTTTTTACAGAGCCACAAGAGCACCGCAAACCCCAAACACCAAATACTGGGCTCAACCGCGTCAAATGCCCACACCACCCTCGA
>CAUYON010105825.1:0-12711 GCA_963573935.1 Arctocebus calabarensis
ACTGGGAGAGAAACGGAGAGAGCTTCTCTCTCCCCACTAGAATTTTCTCCCTCTAACAGATGCCTTAATGTTTTCTGTATTCTTTTCTTTCTTTTCTGTGAATAAATTCTGTCTTACAAAAATTAAAAAAAAAAAAAAGAAGTAAAGGAATCTAGTATAACTTTAAAAAATATATATATAATACTAGTTATAAATTCTAGTCTTAAAATATGATTTTCTATGATTCTGGAATTATCATGTAACTGTATTCCTGGTTTGTATCTGGCCGGCATAGTGTGTGGAATTGTTCATACCCTTGCACTCAATTACAATCCTTGGAACAGCCACACTGACATTACCTAATGCAGAATCTCAGGTCCCATTCAGACCTACTGAATGACAATGCATTTCAAAAACGTCTCCATGTAGTTACGGGCACATTAACCTTTGAAGGGCATTATATGTATGAAAGTTCATACATGTCTTGAACATTGTGCACTGACCTTTGCCTTGGAACTGAAGAAAGACTTAGAGAAGAGATGGATGCAGAAGTGGAAGCTGAGCAAGTGTGGGCCCTCCTTCTCACTTGCTAATACAAACCTAGTCTCAGTCTCTAGCCAGGGTGAGTGTTCCCAGATGGGCACAGACTATATCTACTCGGTGTCCCCCTTGGAGTGAATCAGGCGAGAATCTCAATCAATCAGTTTGTTCCTGGGTTAAGGAGGAAAAATGATGGCCACTTTTTTCAGTCTGATTCTAGAAACAAATTATAGTAAAATATACATAACATAAAATGTACTGTTTTTAATCATACTGTTTAGTAGTATCAAGTATGTTCCCATTGTTGCACAACCAATTTTCATATCTTTTTAATCTTGAAAAACTAAAACTCTATACTTACTAAGCAACTCTTCATCCAGCCCCTGGCAACCACATTTGTACTTGCCTTTCTGTGAAATTGACTACTCTAGACCTGGTATATAAATGGAACCAGGCAGTATGTGCATTTTTATGACTGGCTAGCTTAATTTAGTGTAATGTCCTCAAGGCTTATTCATGCTGTACCATGCATCAATATTTCTTCCTTTTGTAAAGTTAATCATATTCCATTGTATCTATATGCCACAGTTTGTTTTTCCTTCATCTGTCAATGGGTGATTTGGTTGTTTCCACCTTTTGGCTATTTGCTGAAATAAATAAATTCCCCTTGCTCTCAGCTTTTCAGAGTCCTGCAACTTGCAGTGTCATTGGCCTCAATTTGATCCATTTGCAGACTCTTACCATCCAGCCCCACTCCCATAGAAATATGATCTACATATTCCAGTCCCTTGGATTTTTCCAATTTCTGACCATAACCCATCATGATTCTTCTACAAGAAAATATCCCTCCTCACCAAGTAATATCCCTTTCCTTCTTTCTACTTCAATTTAGATTCTGTTTCTTCTGTTCAGACTTCTGTGGTCATCCTTCTTCCTGCCAATACACATACCTGAATCTGCCTTAGGATTCATTCCTCTGGGTTCTCCTAGTACTATAGATTATCCCCTCTGAGCATTCATCTTGCTGTGTAATTCCATGATTGAATCCATTTCTCTGACTGTGTATGGTACTAGGCAGGCTCTGTCCCACCAAAGCTTTGCACATTGTCTGTCATATAGAAGTGGCCTAGTCAGGCCCAGAAGCAATGTCTCATGCCTATCATCCCAGGCAGAGGTGTGAGGATGGCTTTTGAGGCCAGGGGTTTGAGAAAAGACTGTGCAATATAGCAAGACCCTATATTCAAATAAAAAGAAAAAGAAAAAATTAACTTGGCCTGGGGTTACATGCCTCTAGATCCAGTTACTTGGGAGGGTTGTTTGAGCCTAGGACTTTGGGGCTGCAGTGAGCTATGATCGGGCCACAGAAATTCAGTGGAGACACAGAGACCATATCCCACAGATCCAAAATATAGAGACAGAGTGAAAGAGAGAGGAAGGAAGGAAGGAAGGAAGGAAGGAAGGAAGGAAGGAAGGAAGGAAGGAAGGAAGGAAGGAAGGAAGGAAGGAAAAAAGGAAGGAAGGAAGGAAGGAAGGAAGGAAGGAAGGAAGGAAGGAAGGAAGGAAGGAAAGAAAGTAGAGGAAGGAAGAAGAAGAAAGAGAAAAAGAAATAACTCCATTCATCTACTGAATGAGGAAAACACCACAGCCATTCACAGTACGGTATTCTGTTTCTTACCTGATTTGGGAAAAGTGACTGTTACTACATCTGCGTCCTTTAACACAAACTCTTCATTTACTTTTCTGAGGATTTCAGTGTAATAAGTCTTTGGGAATGATATCCCTCCATACCATAAATTGTCATCTGCCATGATGACTAGTTTTTTGGGCTTAGTGTCAGGGTTTCAGCTGCAGCCACTGCTGCAGTCTGTGACACCTGCTGGTCAATGATGTTTTATAGAGAAGAGAAAACAATCACTTATCTCTGCCCAGTTTGTTGCAAAGTTTACTGACAGAGAGAAGTTTGTATTGTGACCGATAGTCAAAGTTTAATGATGTTGAGCAATTATGAACTCAAGAAAACATTCTGGAAGTAGTCTGAGTTTGAGTTCGTAGGAGTGAACAAAAATTCAGTGACAAAAATTCAAGCACATAGAAAATTGTGCACATTTAAAAATATTTTCAATAAGCTTTACTTTGTATAGATAAAAATTAATGGAGAAATTGCAAAGAGAGTACAGAGTGCTCCCATAGCGCATAGTTCATGCAGCTGTCCTTAATTTTTATCTAATATGCTTTTTCTCCACCAAAATCTCATCCAGATATCACATTACAGACAATCATCAAGTCTCTTTTGGCTCCTCTTGGCCGTGACTGTTTCTCACACATGTTTTTGTTTTAGATGATCTTGACAATTTGGAGGAATTTTGAGATATTCTGTAGAATGTTCCTCTACTGAAATTTGTTAGATGATTTTCTCATAATTAAACTGGGTTCATGGGTTTTGAAGAAAAAGATCATAGAACTAAATACCATCATCCTCACAAAATATCAAGGGTACTTACTATCAACATGGCCTAGCATTGATGATGTTAACCTTGATCACCTGAGGTCATGTGTTCCAGATTTCTCTCTCAGACACCACATCTCTGGAATCCCTGCAGGGTGAGGTCAGGCTCCCTCCAGTGTTCCACAGAATTGGAGAGGTGTCTCTCCCAAATTTGACCTCAGTAGGAGGGTCTGTGGAGCCACCACCACAGTCAGGGGTGGCACTGCCACTCTTGGGGGTGTTGTCGCCGGTCTAGGGTGCCACTGTGGGTCGGGTCACAGTAGTGGGCAGGTGCCGGTGGGCAGTGCTGCCACTGCATCAGTCCCCAGTCTGCGGTGCAAGCCTGCTATGCACTTTCCAGCACGGGGCAAGTCTCTCTCCCCTGTGACTCCCTGTTTCTACTAGAGTTATAGTTTCAGTGCAGCTGCCCTACAGCCCTTGAGATGCCCCGCCCTAGCAAAAATCCCCCGAGACACTCCAGATTCTGCAGGGGGTAGTCTTCCAGACCACCAGGAGAGGGCAAAAGGGTGTATTGGGAGCTCAGGAAGGCAGGGAGAATATTTGTTCAACTTTTATCCCAGACAAGAGACTGCCTAGGCAGCGGTATTTCTCTCCGGAAGGAGTCCCGGCCTTTAGCTGCTCTCTCCCCTGTGGTGTAACAAGAGGTCTTCTGTTAACTACTCTGATGGTTTCTATCAAACAATTTTTTTCTGTTGACACAGAGTCTTCATCTGGTACCTGGGCTAAAGTGTAGTGGTGTCATCATAACTCCCTGCAACACCAAATTCCTGGGCTCAAGTGATTCTCCTGTCTCAGCCTCCCAAGTAGCTAGAACTAAAGGTGCACACCACCATGCTCAGATAATTTTTTAAAGTTTTTGTAGAAACAGGGTTTCATTCTGCCCCAGGCTGGTCTCCAGTTTCTGGCCTCAAGAAATCCTCTGCTTCAGTCTCCAACATTTGTAGGATTACAGGAACAAGCAAACACAGTTGGCCTGCTATTTCTTTAAAACAGGTTTGTTACTGAACTCCCTTGCTTTTGTTTTTTCTGGGAAAATCTTTAGCTCTTCTTCATTTTTGAAAATTACACCTGCCAGACAAGGTGTTCTTGGAAGGAAGGAAGTTTTTTTTCTTCAGCAGTTTGAATATACATATATCATTCTACTCTCTTTTTGCTGGTAACACTTTTGCTCAGAAGGAACTCCCTATATGTAATGTGATTCTTTTCTCTAGCTGCTTTCAGGATTCTTAGTATTTGATTTTTGACAGTTTGTGTATAATACATCTTGGTGTAATCTTTTTCAGATTAAATCTTTTAGCCTTTTTTTATTATCAAATCATAGCTGTGTACATTAATGTAATCATGGGGTACAATGTACAGATTTTGTATACAATTTGAAATATTTTCATCGAACTGGTTAACATAGCAGTTAATCAGTGGCATTTTCTTAGTTATTGTGTTCAGACATTTTTATTCTACATTTAGTAAGTTTCACCTGTACACTTCTAAGATGCACCATAGCTGTGGACCCACCAATTATTCTTCCTCCACCCATCCTCTCCCCTCCCCTACCCTCCCTTGCCCTTTTCCCCATTTCCTTGTCCTATAATTGGGTTATAGCTTTCATATGAAAGCTATAAATTAGTTTCATACTAGGGCTGAGTACACTGGATATTTTTTCTTCCATTCTTGAGATACTTTGCTAAAAAGAATATGTTCCAGCTCCATCTATGTAAACACGAAAGAGGTAAAGTCTCCATCTTTCTTTAAGGCTGCATAATATTCCATGGTGTACATATACCACAATTTGTTAATCCATTCATGGATCCATGGACACTTGAGCTTCTTCCTTGACTTAGTAATTATGAATTGGGCTGCAATAAACATTCTGATACAGATATCTTTGTTATAATATGATTTTTGGTCTTCTGGATATATACCTAGTAGAGGAATTAGAGGAATTGTAGGAATTTTAGGATTCTAAAAATAGAATTATGGTGATTCTATTTTTAGATCTGTAAGTATTCTCCAAACATCTTACCATTATTTAATCTTTGACAAGCCAATTAAAAACATTCAGTGGGGAAAAGATTCCCTATTTAACAAATGGTGCTGGCTGAACTGGCTGGTGACCTGTAGAAGACTAAAACTGGATCCACAGCTTTCACCTTTAACCAAGTTAGACTCTCACTGGATTAAAGATTTAAACTTAAGACATGAAACTATAAAAGTACTAGAAGAAAATGCAGGGAAAACTCTTGAAGGAATCAGCCTGTGTGAATATTTTATGAGGAGGAACCCCCTGGGCAATTGAAGCAGCATGAAAAATACACTACTGGGACCTGTTCAAACTAAAAAGCTTCTGCACAGACAAGAACACAGTTAGTAAAGCAAGTAGACAGCCCTCAGAATGGGAGAAAATATTTGCATGTTATGTCTCCAACAAAAGTTTAATAACCAGAATACACAGAGAACTCAAATGTATTAGCAGGAGGCTCGGTGCCTGTGGCTCAACGGTTTAAGGCGCCAGCCACATATACCTGAGCTGGCGGTTTCAAATGCAGCCTGGGCCCGCCAAACAACAATGATGGCTGAAACCAAAAAATGGCCAGGCATTGTGGCGGGCGCCTGTAGTCCCAGCTACTTGGCAGGCAGAGGTAAGAGACTCACTTGAGCCCTGGAATTGGAGGTTGCTGTGAGCTGTGATGCCACAGCACTCTCTCCAGGGTGACAGCTTGAGGCTCTGTCTCAAAAAAAAAAAAAAAAAAAAGTATTAGCAAGAAAAGAACAAGTGATCCCATCTCAGGGTGGGCAAGGAACTTGAAGAGAAATTTCTCTGAAGAAGACAGGCACACGGCCTACAGACACATGAAAAAATGCTCATCATCCTTAATCATCAGAGAAATGCAAATCAAAATTACTTTGAGATATTGTCTAACACCAGTAAGATTAGCCCACATCACAAAACCAGAGATGTTGGTGTGGATGTGGAGTAAAGGGAACACTTCTACATTGCTGATGGGAATGCAAACTAAATATGGTCCTTTTGGAAACATTTTAGCCTCTTAAACTTCGATATACATCTTTCCTTCAACTGGGAAAATTTTTGCTTTTATTTTACTAAGCTTTATAACCCTTTGTCTCTTCCTTTTACTTCTTCTTCTCCTTCAACTTGTCCTACTAGAATATATTCTGTTTTGACGCTGCCCATAAGTTCTGTAAGTTTTTCTCATTTCTTTTTATTCTTTTTCCCTGTTTTCCTTTGATTATGCATTTGCAGCTGACTTGCCTTAAAATTCATAGGTTCTTTCTTCTGTTTGATTATTTGTGCTGTTGATGCTATTGATTGCATTTTTATTTACTTTTCACCTCCAAAATTTCTTTTCTTTAAAAAGTAATTTTAACCTTTCTACTTTGGTTTTTGTTGAGGTGTTTTTGTGTCTCATTGAAATTCACTGAGCTTTCTTAAAGTAATGATTTTTAAATTCTTTATCAAGCTATTTATATATCTGCAACTGTTTATGGTGGATTTGTATCTTGGTGATGCCATATTTTTTTACTTGTTGTTGTTCCTTGTGGTAGTGCATTGGTATCTGTGCATTTGAACACACAGGGCCATATTCCTGTTTTGCAGACTAGCTTTATCTGAAAAGCCTTTTGCCAGAGATGCTGGTATCCAGATATTCTGTGACGCCTCTTTGTTGTGGTATATGAGCCCATCTCATTTTTAAATTTTGACATTCAAATTGTTTGGAGAAACATGTTACCAAGAAAGTAATGTCCTTCAGTGTCTCCTGCAAATAGTAATTATGAGTCATTCCTTTTGATTTTCCCTTTGACTGTACCTTGTTGAGTGGTGCCCATAGTATGTCTTGGGAGGAAGACCACATAAGCCCTGAAAGCATGCCTGGAGTCTCTTATATGAAGAATTCCATGGCTCAACATTCTCAAAGCATAGGTAACAAGAAGATTGAAAGGTCCAGGTGAGGCTCAGCACCCGTAGCACAGCAGTTAGGGCACCAACCACATACACTGAGGCTGGTGGGTTCAAACCTGGCCTGGGCCAGCTAAACAATAATGACAACTGCATCAAAAAAATATATATATGTATATCCAGGTGTTGTGGCAGGTGCCTGTAGTCCCAGTTACTTGGGAGGCTGATGCAAGAGAATCGCTTAAGCCCAAGAGTTTGAGGTTGCTGTGAGCTGTGATGCCATGGCACTCTACCCAAGGTGACAGCTTGAGATTCTGCCTCAAAAAAAAGGAAGGTTCAGCTGAGCAATTGTCCTTGTCCCTGCAGACTCCTTACCCTCTTAGAAAAGAAAATGCATTCAAAGCGATGCCTCCCTGAGGTCTTTTAATGTGTGACCGAAAGCTCTGCTCTAAGGCCCAGGGTAGAGTGCAAGAACTCATGTTACCTGGATCCAAGGACCACATTTCCTGGAAGTTAAATTCCCAAGATTTCTTCATCTCTATAGGGTTAGTCTTATCTATGGCTATAGACAACTGAGAATAAATTCTCTTTAACAATAAGACTTTTTGATATTGGTGGTTATTGATTGCATAAGAAAGAAAGAGGCCTGGGCATGAGCTTTAAAGCACAAATATGGAAGATGCCAGGATAGTGGTGGGAGTTACAGGATGTGTCTTCATCATTCACCACTATTGATAGAACTTAACAAGATTCCTGGTGACAGCTGAAGTACAAACCACATTTCTTTATACACCAAATAGCAAGATCAAATATAGTATTGAGGAGGGGAGCATTCTCTTCATGTCTGGACTTCCATTTTGTGATTTCCCTGTTGATTCTTCTCTGAAAAAATAATATGAAAGAACATGAGATACATGGTTGCAGAGTTCAAGTAGAATCAATAGCAAACACAACTGCCAGGCTTTGAAGATTGGACTTTATGCTGAAGGCAAACAATCTGTAGATGGTGGTAAAGAGAAAATGAAGTTTCCAATATAAAATAGGTAACTATAATATACCTTAGAAAGGGCACACACTGTGCAGGTATAAACACTAGTAATGCCTTGTATGTTAATCTAGGTGAGGTGTAACAGTAGCTCTGTTTAATAAAGTGCCAAAAAAGGCAGTAGTAAGTGGTTATTAATTATCCTTAAAAGGTGTGTTGCATGTGTACTATGTTATTAGAATCATTCTAGGACCCATCAGTGAACATCTCAAGTTTACATTTTAGTGTGGAGACACACAGAATAAACAAACAAATAAATACACACATACCTGTTGGTGATGAGTATTACTAAGGAAAAGTTGAGGCTCAAGTTATGCAAAGGGAGGCCATTTCATATAGCGTTAATTGCAGGATTTCCTGAATCAGCAGCATCTTATCAGAGACCTGAATGAACTTACTAATCAAGGTGATGGAACTTGATTACTAATAAGGTAGAGGAGAATGGTCAGAAGTGGAGGAGTAAGGAAGGAAAAGGAAGATACATGTGAAATGTCAGAATCATGCCAGCCCTTGGGTGAGAGGAGGTTGGATCTGCTTAACCGGGTGAGACCAATATGCAGTAGAAACAGTTTGGGGAGTGAGGAGAGATGCCCTCAATCTTGCACAGGTTGATTTTGAGGCATCTATGACTCTCTCCAGGCTGCTAGAGCTCTGGAGACAGATCACAGATGAGACAGGGGACTCAGCATAGCCAAACTGCAAGAGCTTGAGAAAATCTAGGGATTCTGCATAACTAAAAGTATAGGGATTCTAGAGTCATCAACCTTGTTGAGACTGATAGAAACAGAGGATTAAGAGAGTTATGAAAAGAGGCATTTTCTGAAACGCAATGGTAGAAGGTTAGAAGGTCAGGATTATGTTTTCTGGGAAGCCAATGAAAAACTGACTTTCAGAAAGCCACACGGGAGAGTGGAGAAGAACTTAGTAATCTGTGTTAGTACTAGAGATGTTAGACTCAGCAACTAGTGCGAACGGTTTACCAGGGACAAGCTGAGGGATTTGTTAGAGCTCTGCTGCCACATAGGAGAGTAGGTGGACTATGAAGATTTGGGTTCCAGCAGTGACAGGGCCTTTTATCTCTGGTTGGTGAGATGTAGATACAAGGTGGGTGTCAGGTGAGGTCTGAGAACGGACTCCGCGCGCCCCCCAGGGGCTATATTTTACAGCACACTCACCATTTCCTTCCTTTCAAGAAACTGTTCCCCTGACTTTGGTTTCTTAGCCAAATTTACTGAATTCCAGAAGAAATAGCCAGATACAATAACATACTTGGGATTTCTCATGAGATAAATCATCTTAAACGGAAAAACAGAAAAATTAAAATTAATACATTTATTTCCCACTTTTTGAAATCTTCCTAAGAATAGAGAAATACCAGTTCTTAGAAAATGCCATTGAACAACAATGGATTCTGTTAACAAATTATTTAGTGCATTAGTTAGTCAAATACAAAATTTAAAGTTCCTATGAAGTAGTCATTTTTCCAGGATTATAACAATGAAAGAGGAAATCATTGTCCTTCTCTCTGGGGTATATTAACCTAACTCACAATGGAAAGCAGCTGGAGGGTTTTTAAATATGGAGAGGTATTTTATTAGTGTAGATAGTTTAAAGAGCACTAAGAGGAGAATGGATTAATACATTATGATGAGTTCATACGTACGTAGAAATATATATCCATACAAATACTCAAGACCACGGATGAATCTCACAGACGTCACATTGAGTGAAAGAAGCCAGGCATCCAATAGTTCACACAGCATGACTCTACTTATATGAGGTACAGGAACAAGCAAAACTAAGCTATTGTTCTAAGTTAGGATGGTGTTTACTTCTGTGAGTGGACATTGATTGGGAAGGACCATGACGGAGTGGAAAGGTGCTGAATTACCTAGGTGAGAGTTACCCAGTTTTTATATATGTCAATACTTATCACATTAATACTCAAAATTACTACAAACACACACACACAAACACTCCTACTCACTTACACAAGGAAGATTACTTGGCATTTGAGCATCAAAATTTTCCTTTGAATTCTTCCCCCCCTCTAGTTGTGACATTATTCTAGTTCTCGGCTCTCTATGTGCCTCAGTGTGCCCACACAGAGATTTACCAAACACATGTAAATAGGCATCTTGTGACAAATTCATTGTGCCACTGCACAAGATAAAATTTCTAAGAGAGGAGATTATTGTACAAAGTTTTGTCCACTAAATTTAAGCAAAAACGCATTTAAAAAATTCACAAACTAATAAACACCTAGGAAAGTAAACATGTTTTTCCTCCTTCCTTCCTTTTTCTCTTTCTTGTTTTTTAATTTTATACTTTTTAGCCAAGTATGTTTCTGATGTACCTGAGATCCTGGATAACAGCTGCCCCTTCTGGTGATCTCTGTTCAGTCACTGGGGTGATCCATGTGGCTGCTCATCTCCACAGACAGCTGCACACAGTAAAACAAAGAGGTTGGAAAAAATGATCCGCCATACCAGCACGATCACCGTGGATTTCACCATTGATTTACAAATGTGCTGCTTCTCACATGAACAATTTCTACTGCTTCTCAGTGGCAAGAGGCACTTACTGAATTAAGATTGGCTCACTTTTCATTTTAGAACAATAAAAAGAGGCTTATCTAGTATACCGAGAGCTGACAATTAAATTTGAGAGTTACTCATCCTACAAAAAGTGCTACGTAACTCTATGCTGAATATCATTATGGTCACCTTCAAAGTACTCCCCTTGGGAAGCTTTGCTCCTGCACCAGTGCCCAGTCTACCCTTCAAAGCATGTTTGGAATGTTTTTGTCTGTTGTATTGCCTGTGATGACCTGAATGTCATCAAAACGTCTTCATTTCAATATTTCCTTTAACTTTGGGTAAAGAAAAATGTCAATGGGGGCCAGATCAAATGAGTAGGGAGGGTGTTCCAATAAAGTTATTTGTTTACTGGCTAAAAATTCCCTCACAGAGTTAGTGATAATGTGAGTTGGTGCATTGTCATGATGCAAGAGTTGCACCTTTTTCTTTCCTTTTTTTAATGTAATTTTTATTAAATCATAACTGTATATATTTATGGGTTACAATATAATGATTTGATATAGAACCTCATGCTAAAATCAAACTGATTAACATAACCATCACCTCCCTTACTTATTTTTTATGGTTAAGACATTTATAATATGCTCTTAAGTTGCTTTGAAATTTATCTTTGTATTGTGCACATTAGATGAGATTTCACCATATATCCTCCCTTCACTTACCTTCCCCCTTCCCTCCTCACTCCTCTCCTCTCATTCTTTCTGGACTATATTTATGTTTTATCATTTGTACGAATGTGTAACTGATTATATATTGGTTTCATAATAGTATTGAGTACATTAGATACTTTTATTTCCATACTTGAGATACTTTACTAAGAAGAATATGTTCTAGTTCCATCCAGGTAAACCTAAAAGATGTAAAGTCTCCATCTTTTTATGGTTGTGTAGTATTCCATGGTATACATATGCCACAATTTGTTAATCCATTCATGGGTCAATGGGCATTTGGGCTGCTTTCACGACTTGGCAATAATGAATTAGGCTGCAATAAACATTCTGGTGAAAAGGTCCTTGTTATAAAATGATTTTTTGTTTATCTGGGTAGATACCTAGGAATAGAATTGCAGGATCAAGTGGTAGGTCAACTTTTAGTTCCCTAAAATTCTCCATACTTCTTTCCAAAAAGACTATAATATTTTGCAATCCCACCAGCAGTGAAGAAGTGTTCCCTTCTCTCCACACTCATGCCAACATCTGAAGTTTTGGCATTTTGTGATGTGGCCTAATCTTACTGGAGTTAGGTGATATCTCAAAGTGGTTTTGATTTCCATTTCTCTGATGATTAAAGATGATAAACATTCTTTCATGTGTTTGTTGGCCATTCACCTGTCATCTTCAGAGAAGTTTCTGTTCAACTCTCTTGCCCACAAAGAAATGGGGTTTTTTGTTCTTTTTTTTTGATTAGTTTGAGTTCTCTGTAGATTCTAGTTATCAGACCTTTGTCAGAATCATAACCTGCAAAAATCTTTTCCCCTTCTGAAGGCTGTCTGTTTGCTTTACTTGCAGTTCCCTTAGCTATGAAGAAGCTTTTTAGCTTCATCAGATCTCAGGAATATACTTTTGGTGTTGCTTCAATTACTGGGGGGTCTTCCTCATAAAATATTTTATGAGATCAATATTTTCAAGAATTTTCTCTGCACTCTTTTCTAGTATTTTTCATGTCTTAAGTTTAAATCTTTTATCCAATGAGAATCAATTTTTGTTAGTGGTGAAGGGTGAGAGTCCAGTTTCAGTCTTCCGCAGGTCACTAGCTGATTCTCCCAGCACCATTTGTAAAATGGGGAATCTTTTCCCCAATGTGGGTTTTTGTTAGGTTTATCAAAAATCAAATGACAATGTGTATTTGGGTTCATCTCTAGGTTCTCTACTGTGTTCTACAAATGTACATCTCCATTTTTGTGTCAGTACCATGCTTTTGTGATCACTATAGATTTGTAGTATAAACTGAAGTCTGGATTCCAGCCAGGTGCCCCACAGACTGTTTGTACCCTGAGCCCACCCAGGGGCCAGCTTGCTGCCTTTCCTGCTCAGGGAGTCCCAGACTAGCATCTAGGGTCCCCGGCACCTCTTGCTTGAGACCCTGCCTCCCAACCTTTTGCCCATCACAACACATGCAAAAGATGACA
>CAUYON010105826.1:0-46942 GCA_963573935.1 Arctocebus calabarensis
TTATATAGTGATCAAGAAAATGCCATGAAGGCTATCTGTAACAGTACGATCAAAATATTTCTGAATGTATATGAATCGTGCCCTGTGATTGCACCAATGTACATAATTATGATTCAATAAAATTATTTAAAAAAAAAAAGAGTTCCAGGGGGCCGCTTTTGCTTGCTATTGTATATTCATTAAGAAATTTAAAATAAAAAAGGAAATGCATACATTAGTCTGCTAATAACTCCTAAAAGTTAGATTAAAAAATATTTCTTTTCTTTATTAGAGGCATTTGACATTTCTTTCTCTTCTATGTAGATTCAGACTTAAGGGAATCATTCATTTGGGAGATGTGTGGTAGAACTACATACGTTATAAATTAGATATGACAGAAATCAACATATTTGCTCAAATTTATTTGATAAGGCTAACACCTTAAATATGTAGTGAGTATGATTACAGCAATGCATCTAAATGTTTATGAAGAAAAAGTATTTTGTGTTATTAGGCACTTTAGTAGCCTTGCAATTATTCAGCACCACTAAACTATTAAGCCTTAGTGAAAGTAAAATAAGCTTGCTCATAGAAAACCTATTAAATCATATATAACACAAAATAATAACCAAGATAGATAATACTAAAATTTTGAAATTACATTAAATATAAAAAAATATAGCAACAATAAAAATAAAAAATAGGACTTAATTAAAGCAAAAACTTATGCAAGGTAAAAGAAATAACTAATAGAAAGAACAGGCAGCCGACAAATAGGTGAAAGTATTTGTGAACTATACATTTGATAAAGGACTAATATTCAGAATTTTTAAAAGCCTCAAACTAATTAGCAAGAAAAATAATAACCTCATCAAAAAGTGAGAAGAAGACACGAATAGAGTTGTTTTTCCAAAGTAGGTGGACAAACAACCAAGAAACATATGAAAAAATGATCAATGATACTAATCATGAGGGAAAAACAAATTAAAAGCACAATGAGATATCATCTTTCCCTGTCAGAATGGCCGTTCTTTCCCCTTCACTTGTGGAAAAAACACCTGCCAAAGAACAATAGACACTGGGGTTAACGCAATGAAAATACAACACTTGTTTAAGTATTAGTGGGACCGCAAATTAGTAGAACATGTATGGAAAACAGTATGGAGATTGCTCAGAGGAATAATAGTGGCCCTACTGTTGATCCAGCAATCCACACCTGGGTCCCCACTTGTAGAAAATAAGCAATTTTATCAAAAATTTTTTTGCACTCAAATGTTTATTTCAGCACAAGTCACAATTGCAAAGATATGAAATCAGCATAAGTACCCGTCAACTGAGGGGTTGATATTGAAACTTTGTTATTCATGGAGTACTATTCAAGCATGAAAAGGAATAAAATAGTGTCCTTTGCCACAATTTTGTGGAATTGGAGTCATTATCCTAAGTAAATTACCTGAGGAATAGAAAGCAAATGCTATATGTTCTCACTAGTAAGTGGAAACTAAACAATGGGTACACATGGGCACAAAGAGGAATAATTGACATGGAAACCAATAAGGGGAGAGGGTTAGAGGGAAATAGGAGAAAAACTCTGGCACTATAAACACGATTTGGATGTTGGGCATGCTAAAGGCCTTAACTTAACATTATACAATTCAGCCATGTAGCATATACACTTGTACCCTCTTTATTTTTTGAAATAAAAAAATAGAAATTAGAGAATAACATTTTACATTGATAATTACAAAAATAATTTTACTTTTACTTGTAGGTATTTATTAGGGGAAAGAACCTATGCTGAAATTTAACTCAATATATACGTATATTTTCTAATTTTCACATTAAATTTTCAGCATACATTCTAACATATTTATTTTACAAAGATGACAAAATAAACTCAAAAAGTGGATTATAAAAAGTTACATAGGCCAGATGTGGTGACTTAGGTCAGTAATCCTTGCACTGTGAGAGGCTGAGTTGGGGGGACTGCCTAAGCTCAGGAGTTCAAGATTAGCCTGAGCAAGAGCAAGACACATCTCTATTAAAAATAAAAAAAATCTAGCTGGGCATTGTAGGGGGCTCCTATAATTTCCGCTACTTTGAGAGGCTGAGGCAATTGGAACTCTTGATACCTAAAGTGTGAGGCTTCTGTGAGTTATGATGCCACAGCACTCTACCCATGGCAACAGACTAAGACTTTGTCTCATTAAAAAAAAAAAAAGTTATTTTATATTGCAAGCTGAGGGTTCAGAATGCAAATATAAACTTCACAGCTCTAAAATCTGTGTAATTTATCATAGTCTTACCCTGAGGTAACATAGCTTAAATTTGAGATTTTACTAAGGAGGGAGTGACAAGGCATAAAGTGTACTTAATCCTTCAGTTTCAGTTTTCCATATAAGATTCTTTAATATGGTGAATTTTAGCATTGCATGATGTACATTTAAGAGAGAAGTTCTATTCCTTCATTAGACATGTATTTATCATTGGACAAATGTCAAGATTGATAGAAGACTACCACTAAAAAAAAGGGAAAGAAAACCCAATAGCTTTTGATAAGCTCCTCCGGGTCATCAGAGGATTAAGCAAAAAGAACACATTGATCCAGCAATCCACACTGGGTGCCTACTTGTAGAAAATAAGCAATTTTATCAAAAAATTTTTTGCACTCAAATGTTTATTTCAGCACAAGTCACAATTGCAAAGATATGAAATCAGCATAAGTACCCATCAACTGAGGGGCTGATATGGAAACTTTGGTTTCACTCTTGAAAAGATTTCTTTATAACTCATCTTCATTAATTTAAATACCTAGGCAAAAGCAATTTTTTCCTAAATAAACATATGTTTATATTGTATGGCAAATCCTTCCTTCCAAAATAATAGAAATAATTTTAAAAACATATTGTCTCCCTGTGAATTAAAATAAAATCTTAAGAGTGAAGTCAAGTAGCCACACCTCAGCTTTGAATAGGACAAAAATAAGAATTAGCCATCAGGGCAGTGACTGGGGATCAAGGAGTAGGGAGCCAGCCCCATATACTAGGGGTGGCGGGTTTGAGCTCAGCCTTGGCCAAATCTGCAAAAAAAAAAAAAGCAAACAACTACAACAACAAAAAAACAAGAGCTAGCCATCAATGTTACCTCTGGTTAATATTGGCCAAAGGGGAGGAGTATGAACTAAAATAAAATCCTAAAGCTCAACCCTTACTGACTGACTGAGGGGATCCCCTCTTGGCCAATGGATCCTTGCAACTAAGTTGCTAGGCACAAGCAAGGAGGTCAGACATGCCTCATCACGCCCTCTTCCCCTTTTTGGAGATGTCCTTTGTGACCTATTAACAGGCCTAAAGCTATGCAAGACGTAGCTGCAGGTCTTCAATATACACAACAAACCATTTGAGTCTGAGCATATGTCAGGTAGTTTGTCTCTGATTCACAGACAATTATTTTAACTCAGCATTACTTTTTGCTGACTCCTGTTCTATGAGACAGAACCCAACTCTTTCGGCCAATTGTCAGCCAAAGAATCTTTAAACCCACCTATAACCTATAAGCCCTGCATTGAAATGTCCCACAGTTTTCGTTCAAATCAAAGCACACCTCCAAAGTATAAATTTATGACTTTACCTCTAATTCTTAGCTCCCTGAAATGTATAAAACCAAACTGTACTCCCACCACCACGAGTCCTCTTGCTAAGACTTCTTGGGTGTGGCTCCAGGTCATGATCCTCAAATTTTGCTCAGAATAAAACTCTTTAAAGCGTTTTATGGAGTATGGCTTCTTTTCTGTTGATATTGCTAGTTTTGCTAGGAAATTTATAGTTAGGAAAATAACTTGTGTCTATGACTTTTTTATGCCATTAAGGCCATTTTCATTTTCATGACAATATTGTAGTCTGCCATATATCACACAAATGGATTGACACTCACACATGGATAAGATAAAATAGTATACAATAAAATTTCTATATCAGGTACACCCACTAAAAAACTACATATATACACTTATGAACTTGTACACAAATATATATGTGTGTATGTGTGTGTTTGGGTGTGTGTGTATATATATATATATATATATATATACGTGTGTATATGTTTATAAATGTACATATAGATATATAGACACACAATTGGGACTGTGTGTATATATACTTATATATGGTGACCTAGCTTGCCAGCTCTAACATTTACCACTTGTTAACACTTAATCAAAGTAAAAAACTTATGCAGGGTAAAGGAAATAACCAATAGTAAGAACAGGCAACCTACAAATAGAAGGAAGCATTTGCAAACTGTACATTTGATAAAGGACTAATATTCAGAATAAAAAAACCCCTCAAAGTAATTAGCAAGAAAAATAATATCCTCATCAAAAAGTGGACGAAGACATGCATAGAGTCTTTTTTCCAAAGTAGGTGGACAAACGACCAAGAAACATGAAAAAATGATCAACATTTTAAAGTTGTAAGTAAATGTCAGAGCTGGGAAGCTAGGGTGCGGTATGTATGTATATATAGACACATTTCACACATTTGCCTACAAATATATATATATATATATATATATATATATATATATATATATATAGAGAGAGAGAGAGAGAGAGAGAGAGAGAGAGAGAATTAGGAAGTTAGGTCACCGGCCCCACCCAAGAAACTGCCAGACTTCTGCTCAAGGTCGCTCAGGGTATAGCTTCCCAGAAGCGCCGGAGATCCTGTTGTCTCAGTTAAGTTAGAGGTGCTGGAGTGCCTTAAAGGTGCAATACTCAGTCTTACTAGGAGACTAGTAGGAAGTGGAGTCCCAACTAACTTCTCCCATGGCTATTTATAGAAGTGATCCCATGGCTATTTACACCACAGATGTGGAGAGTACCAAGCAATGATGTCTGTTTTCTCATGCTCTTTAACAAGAGACCAATCCCTTCCCCATTCCCTTATTACCAAAATGTTTCTTTTCAGGTATGTCCTTCAGGTAAATATATAACTGTGTATGTACATATGTATATATACACTTGTAGATATATAACTATCCAAAGTGGACCTGAATTTGTTTCAGATAGTTATGTGATCCAGATCTCTGAATCCTGAAGTCATAATTCATGTTTATCAGTGTGTCTTAGTTATTTGATAATAATTCTGAATGTTTCTAATTAATTTTAGATATTCAAATACTTAAATGTTTGATAAGTTACAAAAGACTTTTTTTCCTAAAAATACTAATATAACAATTAATATTTCAAATAGTGATACACAGAAGAAAACTGTTAGAAGAGAAGTTCAATGTAAAAATGCAATATCTTCCTTTTAGTTTGTCAGAAGTCTGGTTAGTAGCAGAGATAAGGCCTCTGTATAAAAATGTTTGCAAAATACTTTTTTTGTGTACTAACTTACCAATATTTTAAGACATTTTATGTGAATTAGGGAATTTATGTATAGAAACACTCCTACGCACAAACATTTCCTACCTATGTCTCTTCCAGGACACAAACTTTAAGTTAGTACCATGCACATTTTATCTTTGAATACTGAAGTTCTCTTTTCTATGAATCCTGTCATGAGCTGGACTACACAATTTTTCCTTACATTCTAACTATAATTCATTATACTCCTGTGATTTCTTTATAACACTTTTTTCTTTGTTTGCAGGAAACTCTTCGAAAGTAGACCATCAATCACTGAATGTGCTCATGAAAAAATGACCTTGATGTCCATTCTTTTGTCCTACATAATTTCCCTCCTTGGATAAATTCTTCAAGGTAGAATTATTTTTTCTTAACTTCTTCTTCTAAGATTTTGCTGTGAAATTATTATTGGGGAGAGCAATATATTTTTTGTGTATGTATGTTTTATTTATTTATATATATATGTAATATGCATTACATTTTACATTTATATTATATGTAAATATTTATATGACTGGTTAACTCATTAATTATCTAACTTTTTTATTTATACTTTTTTAGGTGAGTAGACAAAAAGATTGGACACATGTCGTGCAATAATTAGAAAATACTTGTATGGGTGTATATTTCTCTTTAGAATACTTTCACTATTTTGAATATATAATTATATGATCTACTTAAAGAAGCCTTAATTACTTTAAATATTTTTTAAATATTTAAAAAATAGTTCTCATGCAAAGCTTTGACTGATCATCAGTTTTTGCAAAGTTCAATAACATTATGGGATAAAAATGGAACTATTAAATCTATGGTAGTAGGGCGGCTCCTGTGGCTCAACGAGCAGGGTGCCAGCCCCATATACCGAAGGTGGCGGGTTCAAGCCCACCCTCGGCCAAACTGCAAAACAAAAAAATAGCCGGGCGCTGTGGCGAGCACCTGTAGTCCCAGCTACTAGGGAGGCTGAGGCAAGAGAATTGCTTAACCCCAAGAGCTGGAGGTTACTGTGAGCAGTGTGACACCACGGCACTCTACCCAAGGCGATAAAGTGAGACTCTGTCTCTACAAAAAAAAATAAATAATAAATAAAAAATAAATAAATAAATCTATGGTAGTAGTTTGAATTATCACTGTGCCTGCCTGTTTTGGAATGATGAACTTCTATGATGAAGTTCAGTGTCAAACATGAATGAGAGTTTGGACTTCCCTTTAGAATTGCATTTGAAATATATCCAACAAATTTTATTGAAATATTTATTTTGTTGTAAGCCAACAGCCCCCCAAAAGACCCGAGTCTGTCTCAGCCTGTCTCAACCTTGGTTCCCACAAATCTCCAACCCTATCCACCCCACATTTGCTTAATTCTGAGAAAAGGTTTCTGACCAAGAAGTTTTCTGAGTTCCCTGACTCCCTAGCCAGCTAAACAATGATAAAAACTTACTCAAGCAGAGTTCCCCAAGCTATCGAGTCTCCCAAGCCAAGTTAGTTTTTGTACCAACTGCCATGATGTGACCTCCTGTGCCAGCCCCCTGACTGTAGCCCCACCTCGAGCTAACTGCCATGATGTAACTCCCTAAGCTAATCACCTGACTATAACCCCATCCTATAACCAACCACATTCCGCTTTTGTACATGCTCCTCGCTTTGCCACATCAGCACAAAAGCGGTTAAAAATCAGCCTGTACTGCACTTAGGGGCTGTTTGCCCTTTGGGGCCACAGTCCACCTGTGCAGATGTAATAAATGACCACCTGATTTGGGCAATTTGCCCTTAGGGGCAGCAACCCGCCTGTGCAGGTGTAATAAATCATCTGATCTAATTTGAGCCTAAAATGGGGTCTGTGTTTTCTTATGGGTGGCCAGAGTTACAATGCTTTAAAAAACAAACAAACAAAATCAGGGCTGGTCTTTTAAAATAATTTCAATTTTTTAATTTTCAATATGTGGAGAATACATTTCTGAATGAAGCCACACTAGACCCCATTATAGTTATTCAGTACGTGTTCACATGTAAATTGGTAAAAATTACTTTATTCTTTGGTAGCCAACACTTCCAAATCTTACGGCCAAATACAACAAAATTTGAGTCCCTAACTTAAATTTTGTCTTCTAACTCAGAGATATTGTCTGCAGCAGACCTACCATCATGGAGAGAGAGCATCTGGATGAGCTCATCCTCTCACTACCACAGGTGGTGATGAGAGACTTTGGGAGTCTTAAAACTATCAGTTAAATGCTTTGGCATAGAGGATCAAATTTACCATCATTCATGATCTTAGTCTCACGTTATTCATCAGGATTTATCACCTGCCCCCCCTTTGTTGCAACAGAAATGGAATGGTGCAATTCTGCTATGTGTTCAAAAGAATAGTCAGCTACGCAAAAGCATAAGAGGAGCTTTGTTTGAAATGTAAACTTATTGTGTCACATATATTCATATATTATTTCTTAATAACTTTAAGTAAAAATTCCAAGTGTGTAACAAATTATGTAATAATGAGAGTTTAACTTTATACATAATGATATTTATCAGTATTTTAATATTCAAGTTATTTGAATATTTGAATATTTTGTAATCTTATCACAATCTTTGTTTAAGTGTATTAGTATAAAGTATATTTATAATTTCATATTTAATAATCAAAAATTTTCATCTTTGCCTATTATGTCTGTCTTCATCATTTATATTTCATAGCTCAGAATCATATAGTTTAACTTTTTATAGATATTTTCATAAGAAAAATTAATATTTATAATACATTTTTGTTATTAAGAAATAAGAGGAGTGGTATGTGGACAGAGGTTCTAAAGAATTTTCCTTATTTTTTCTCAAGTATGGAGTATGTTCATAGCTCATATCATTTTTTTAGAAAGAAACATATTTGGCTTTGTTTCCTTGTGATAGTTTAAAGTAATTTGTAAACAATTGTTTATCATTTGTACAATTTGATCATATTATTACATGCTGTGTCAATGCCTTTTTACAACACAGCATGGTCACATTACATTATGTTTATTCATATAAACTGTAGCTCATTTTCTCTAATTTTATTTCAGTACTTATATGAAATTACCTTTAATAGTTGAGTCAACATTTTTTTAGGTGCCTGTTATGCTCAAGGCACTATAATACCTGCTGCAAATATTAGGCTAAACTTGATTAATATAACATAGTTGAAGAGATAAAGCACTTATACAAGCATTTGTTTGGTTGTTTTATAGCTCAAGAGAGTTCATTTTCAGAATTGCATAGTAAAATAGAATTACGTTCACAGGTATGGGTAAATCTTTCTTATCTGTGCATGGATTGTGGGGTATGTGTAATTCCAAAGACAAATCATTTCAAAACATTTACATTTCAGTTTGGAATAGTTAATACTACTTAAGGCAGTGGAATAAGTAGCCATCTGATATATATTTTTCTTAAGTTAAAGCTGGAATTGCCTGCCATGTCTGAGTAAACTTGCATTACAGACTAAGGCAAAAATGTGCTTTGTATATTGGAGCTCAAGGAAATTAGCCTAGACTTATAAATTCAGCATGAAATATTCTCCAAATGAATAATCACATGTGAATAAGTAGTTATGTTTCTACAAGAAAAGACAAATTCTTAACATATCTGACTTGGATGAACTGATACAATAATAATCAATGTTGGAAATATGCTGACTAGATGCCAATTCATAGATTATGTCTCCTGATTTGCCATTTGGCATTATGTCTGTGCTATTTATCAAAAATCTAGTTTTAGTCACAAAGCTCTTGTATACAAGAAAGCTATAGCCTGCCTTGTTTCTAAATCTAATCCTACAAAGTAATATACTTTCCAAAGACTTAACTGTTTTACATATTTATGAATTTCTCCATAGGCCCCCTAAGGGATTCATTTCTCAATTGTGTCATGAGACACCGCAGTATAATGCTTGGCTTATTTTCCCATCAAGTATTGTTCTCAGCTACATGGTGTTTTCTATTTGTCGTTGTCTAGAGCGCACTGAGGCTGTAGCATTGACCCAGCCCGCGCAATGTGCAGGACTCATGCCTGCAAGCGCCGGGACTCACAAGACTTATCACTGTGCGTTTCGGGTGTCATATCAGCAAGCTCATCTGCAGAAATACATTCTGACTGAGTAACCCTGAGGTAGACAATGTT
The DNA here is from genome assembly GCA_963573935.1 of Arctocebus calabarensis. Classification (NCBI taxonomy): domain Eukaryota; kingdom Metazoa; phylum Chordata; class Mammalia; order Primates; family Lorisidae; genus Arctocebus; species Arctocebus calabarensis. The sequence continues at coordinate 9,536 of CAUYON010105826.1, forward strand.
TAATTCTCCATTTCAAAATCTTCCAGGAATGGAAAAATGATTCAGCTGGAAGGCATCCGCCCTGTCAGCACCCTATTATCCTAACACAGTGTTTACTCTGTTACCCGTTTCAGTTATCCTTACACAGTTTGATAATCAGTTTTGAAGCTGGCCTGGTGTATGACTTAACACTGGTTCACAGTATGCTCGGGATTAGTTTTAGCATGATACCTATGGACTTGCATCTATCTTTCTGGCTAGATTTTCTAGTCTCTACTTTTGAGCAACTTAGAAAAATGTATTGGAAGGAAAAATGATTTTAAAATTTGTTTGAAATCATTTATTTCTCTCCTTCAAGTTATAAACTTTTAAGGTTTTTAGTTATATCTGAAGGAAATTGTTAACAATTGAAAATTCATTTGTTAAAAATATCCTAATGCTCAATTACCAATGCATTAAAATTAATGTATATGTGTGTAGAGAAAGAGGTGACAAGTGATCATGTATAAGATATGAAGTAATAATATTAAGAAGGTATATTTAAAAATTTGATCTTTTTTGAAAAATAATCAAATTTCCTATTTATTTTCATTCTGTACTTCTTCATATGTTTCTTAGATGATAACAAAAACTCATTAATTAAATAGAAGAAAATATTTCCAAAAAATATTTTTTCAGATTAGCTTGAAATGACAGAAAGTTGTGAAAAGTAACAAGCCAAAAATTGATATGGGAGTTATAAAAATGCAGAAAATAAATCAGTATTTTAATAGGTTTAATATTAGGTTGACCCTAAAATTATTTTTTTTTTAGAAATCTAGGGAATATGTTCCATATAATATGACATCATTACAAAACTATCAATTAGAAGGTGGCATTTTCTTCTTTGCGACCTTAATAAATATTAATACTCTTAATACAAATACATTTAATTGTATTTTTTATTATTCAAAAATCTGTAATCATTGAATAATTCTAAGATTTTTACTGTATATTGGATAGTTATCTTGTTGTAAATGTGTGTGTGTAAAGTATCTTACAGTTGTTGTAACAAACTACCACAACCTTGGTAGCTTTGAACAATTATTTTATAATTATTATATTATTGATTGATTGATTGATTGATTGATTAGTTTTGAAACAGAGTGTCACTATGTTGCCTTTGGTAGAGTGCTGTAACGTCACAGCTCACAGCAACTTCCTTGGGCTTACGTGATTCTCTTTCCTTAACCTCCCAAGTAGCTGGGACTATAGGTGCCCACCACAACACCTGGCTATTGTTTTGTTCAGCTGTCGTTGTTTAGCAGGCCTGGGCCAGGTTGAAACCACCAGCTCTGCTGTATGTGGCTGACACCATAGCCATTGAGCTATAGGCTAAGCCTGAACAACAACTCTTGAGGCTAAAAGTCTGGTCAGTAAGGTTGGCTCTTTCTAGAGTTTCTAAAGGATAATCTGTTTCATGCCACTCTCCTTGTTTCTGATGGTTGCCTACCAGTTTTGGGGTTCCTTGCCTTTTAGACACATCATTCCGTTCTCTGTCTCTGTCTTCACATGTCGTTCTATTCCATGTGTCTGTGTATTTCCTCTTTTAAGTACATAAGTTGTGTTTAGTTTTACAGCCCTTTAAGCAGGCATCTGGGATCTCCAGTTCATCTAGGGATAAGGTGTCCTTTCTTAGTGCTGCCCCTTGTATTTGCCCCACCAGGGAAGAAGGATGTGGTGGGTACTCATCTTGGTGTTGCCCCACCCTTAACATCATCCAGAGCAACTGCTATACCTGGGGAGGGAAGGAATGCTTTACCAACCAGAATTTACCCAGTCCGAGTATAATAGAATTGAGAAAGTCATCCCTAAACTCAATTACCAATTACCGAAGTATTAAAATTAATGAATACATGCACAGCGAAAGAGGTGATAAGTGATCATGTATAATGTAGAATATGAAGTAATAATATCAAGAAGGTATATTTAAAAATTTATTATGTCATTAATTTATATCTAGTATTTCACCTCACCTCACCCCCAAGGGGGGCTTTCAGAGGGGGAGCTCACATAAGCAGATGCAACTTCGAGACCACCAGTCATTTGGTAACATCTCCCACCTCCCAAAAGCCCCTCCGGAACCATACCAATGAAAGGAAACAACTTGAGATTCCCAGAGTGAGTCAGTGAGTCAGTTAGTCAGACTCTCTTTCCATTCCGGGAGACAGACCTGTTCTGTCTTACAAAAAGAGCTGCTGGGATGAGATTGTTTCCTGCTTGTTGTCACTCTAGCTCACTAGCCATGTTTATGATTTTACAAAGCAAGGAGCCAAAGAATCAGGATAAAAGTGTGCCAAGTGGGCCTGACACTTCGGTGTGTCTGGTCATTCTTCAACCAACAGCAAAATTCTATTTTGCTTATCTTATGAACTTACAAACACTGTAATTATTAATCTAGTTATGTAGTGAGTTTCAAAGTTGGAATTGATATCTTTTGAATGGTTTCTTCTTTTTCAGAATTGTTTGGGCTATGCATTTTCTATGTAATTTCAACTTTAGAATGATTCATAATCATGGAAATCTTGATTTATTTAGATCTTTTATTTCTTCCAATAATACTTTTTTGTTTTTAGTGTATATATTTACTTATTTTTAATAAACACATTCCTAAGAATTTTATCTTTTGTTGCTATTGTTTTAGAATTGTTTTCTTAATTTTATTTTCAGATTGCTCCTTGAAAATGTACAGAAATATAATTTATTTTTCTTATTATCTTGAGTCCTGAAACTTTACTGACCTCATAGATTAAACTGAATCTATGAGGATTTTTAATGGATTCTAGGGTATTTTTTATTTACATAATCATGATATTTGTGAATAGAGATACTTTCATATTTTACTTTCCAATTTAGATTCTCATTATTTTTAGAAGTAAATGTTTGATATTTTAAGAGTTACCAAAATAGTTGGGATAAAAGAAAATCATGTTAATTTTAGTGATATATTATGTAGGTGTTTTCACATTTTAGTTCTCGATACCAAAAATGATTGCCAGATAAAACACAGAAATTTCAGATAAACAAAAAATATCTTTCAGTATGAGTATATTCCAACTATTGCCTAAGATGTTTTTACAATAAATATTTTTAACCTGAAATTCTAATTTAACAGCCTTCTGTGTGTGTGTGTGTGTGTGCATGTGTGTATATATTATATATATATATATATTTTTTCCTTATTTTGCAGGGTTTTTTTTTTTTTGGCTGGGCCAGGTTTGAATCTACTACCTCTGGTATATGAGGTCAGCACCCTCCTCCTTTGATCTACAGGCAGCACCTTGCCTTCTGTATATTTTTTACCATAGATATAACAATCCTAATAGAGATATGAAAAAAAGTGAATATTTCTTTAAAAAGTATAAATACAGACCCGAGCTTGCAGGGCTTCTGCAGGCCTGCCTTCTTCCAGGAACTCTGCCTGCAATCGCCAGGCCTCTGCAGGGTGGCCCATGGCCAGAAACGCTCCCAGGAACTGCCTGGCCCTACGTCAGTGCTTGCCAGACTTCCACAGGTCCAGCAACCACCAGGCCTCTGCAGATCTGCCCCCAGCCAAGAACTGCCCTGGCGACCACGAAGGCCTCTGCCTGGCACCTGCAGGACACCTGCTGGTCTGCCCCAGGGGAGTAAATCCCCTGGCAACAGTGTGGCTCCATGCCCGAGTTTGCTGGGCTTCCACAGGCCTACCTTCTGCCAGGAACTCTGCCTGCAACCACCAGGCCTCTGCAGGGAGGCCCACAGCCAGAAACGCTCCCAGCAACTGCCTGGCCTTACGCCTGTGCTTGTCAGGCTTCAACAGGTCCTCCATCTGCTAGAGACTCTGCCAGCGACCGCCAGGTCTCTGCAGGTCTTTCCCCGGCAACCACGCAGTTGTCTGCCTGGCACCTGCAGAGCCCCTGCAGGTCTGCCCCTGGTCAAGGACAGTACCGGCGACCATGCGGGCTTCCACCTGACACACACGGGGCCTCTGAAGGCCAGCCTTCTGCCAGGGACTCTGCTGGCAACTGCCAGGCATCTGCAGGCCTGCCCCTAGCCAGGAACTCCCCCAGCAACCGCCTGCCCCTGCATCCCACACTTGCTGGGCTTCTGTAGGTCTGCTTTCTGCCAGGGAATCCACCTGTGACCACCAGGTCCCAGGCCAGGGTCACTCCCAGCAACTGCGCAGGCCTCCGCCTGGCACCCACAGGGCCTCCACAGGCCAGCCTTCCTCCAGGGACCCCACCAGCAACTGCCCAGGCCTCTCTGCAGGTCCACCACCAGCCAAAAACTTCCTGGACAACCATATGGCCCTGCGCCCACCACTTGAAGGGCCAGACACAATGGTGAAAACCAACCATGGGGTGGAATCAATGGAAAAACTCTGGCAATACAAATAATCAGAGTAGACCAACCCCTCCAAGTAACAACAAGGCAGACACAGCACAAGATCTCCTGCATAGGCAAATGGCTGAGATGTCTGAAATTGAACTCAGAATCTGGATTGCAAATAAGATCAGCGGAAAGGAGGAAAACATGGAATTAGAATTTCAAGGAGTAATTCAAAAGATGACCCAAAAGATGTCTCAAGAATTCCATGAATTCGAAGACAAACTGACCAAAGATTTTGACACATTGAGACAAGAAGTTGCTGCCCTTAAAGATCTGAGAAATTCAGTAGAATCCCTCAGTAACAGAATGGAACAAGCAGAAGAAAGGATTTCTGACATGGTAGACAAAGCATTTGAACGCTCTCAAACCTCCAAAGAGCAAGAGAAATGGAAGGCAAAAACAGATTACTCTCTCAGAGAGCTCTTGGATAACTCAAAGAAAACCAATATTTGCCTCATAGGGATCTCCAAAAGCGATGAAGCAGCCTCACAGGACACATAATCTTATTCATGAGATTATGAAGAACTTTCCAGGCATGCCAAGAGATTCTGAAATTCAGATAGCAGACAGTTTTAGAACACCAGTATGAGTCAACCCAAACAAGACATCCCCCAGGCACATCATAATTAAGTTCACTAAAGTAAATATGAAGGAGAAAATTTTGAAAGCAACCAGACACAAGAAATCGATAACCTAGAAGGGGAAGAATATTAGAATAACTGCAGATCTCTCTGATCAAACTTTTGAAGCAAGAAGAGAATGGTCATTGGCTTTTAATCTCCTAAAACAAAAGAACTTTCAACCCAGGATTTTGTATCCAGATAAACTGAGCTTCATTTATGATGGAGGAATTAAATATTTTAATGACATCCACATGTTGAAGAAATTTGCCATAACTAAACCAGCTCTCAAGGATATTCTCAGACCTATTCTCCATAACGACCAGTGTAATCCCCCAATGCAAAAGTAAATTCATCCAGAAACTTTTTATCAAAGTCCAACTCCCACAGCGACAAAAGGATTAAAAATGTTCACTAGATCGTCTCAAGATTTATCATTGGTTTCAATTAATGTGAATGGTTTAAACTGTCCTCTAAAGAGGCATAGGTTGGCTAACTGGATGCAAAAACTCAGGCCAGATATCTTCTGCATACAAGAATCACATCTTACCTTAAAAGAAAAATTTAGACTCAAAGTAAAGGGATGGTCGTCTGTATACCAGGCAAATGGAAAATAGAAAAAAAGCATGTGTTGCAATCTTTTTTGCAGATACAATAGACTTTAAATCAACCAAAGTAAGGAAGGATAAAGATGGACATTTCTTATTTTTTAAAGGTAATACTCAATATGATGAGATTTCAATTGTTAATATTTATGCACCCACCAGAATGCACCTCAATTTATAAGAAAAACTCTAATAGACATGAGTAACTTGATTTCTTCCAGCTCCATAGTAGTTGGAGATTTTAATACTCCTTTAGCAGTGTTGGATAGATCCTCTAAGAAGAAGCAAAGTAAAGAAATTTTAGATTTAAACTTAACCATTCAACATCTGGATTTAACAGACATCTACAGAGCATTTCATCCTAATAAAATCGAATACACATTCTTCTCATCAGCCCATGGAACATACTCCAAAATTGATGACATCTTAGGTCACAAGTCTAACCTCAGCAAATTTAAAAGAATAGAAATTATTCCTTGCATCTTCTCAGACCACCATGGAATAAAAGTTGAACTCAACAATAACAGGAATCTGCAAACTCAAACAAAAACATGGAAGCTAAATAATCTTATGCTGAAGGATAGATGGGTCATACACAAGATTAAGAAGGAAATTACCAGATTTTTGGAACAAAATGACAATGAAGACATGAATTATCAGAACCTCTGGGATACAGCAAAGGCAGTCCTAAGAGGGAAATTTATAGCACTGCAAGCCGTCCTCAAGAAAACAGAAGGGAGGAAGTTAACAGCTTAATGGCACATCTTAAGCAACTGGAGAAGGAAGAACTTTCCAACCCTGAACACAGCAGAAGAAAAGACATAACCAAAATTAGATCAAAATTAAACAAAATTGAAAACAAACAAATTATAGAACAGATCAATAAATCAAAAAGTTGGTTTTTTGAAAAGATCAATAAGATAGATAAACCTTTGGCTAACTTAATCAGGAAAAAAAGAGTAAAATCTCTAATTTCTTCAATCAGAAATGGTAACAATGAAATAACAACACCCCTCAGAAATCCAAAAAATCCTCAATGAATGCTACAAGAAACTTTACTCTCAGAAATATGAAAATCTGAAAGAAATTGACCAAAACTTGGAAGCACACTACCTACCAAGACTTAGCCAGAACCAAGTGGAAATGTTAAACAGGCCTATATCAAGTTCTGAAATAGCATCAGCAATACAAAATCTCCCTAAAAAGAAAATCCCAGGACCAGATGGCTTCATGTCAGAATTCTACCAAACCTTTAAAGAGGAACTAGTACCTATATTACTAAACCTCTTCCAAAATATAGAAAAAGTAGGAATACTACCCAATGCATTCTATGATGCAAACATCACCTTGATCCCCCAAATAGGGAAAGACCCAACAAGAAAACAAAATTATAGACCAATATCACTAATGAATATTGATGTAAAAATATTCAACAAGATCCTAGCAAACAGAATCCAGCAACACATCAAACAAATTGTATACCATGACCAAGTGGGCTTTATCCCAGGATCTCAAGGCTGGTTCAATATACGTAAATCTATAAATGTAATTCAGCACATAAACTAATTAAAAAATAAAGACCATATGATTCTCTCAATGATGCAGAAAAAGCTTTTGACAATATCCAGCATCCCTTCATGATCAGAACACTAAAGAAAATGGGAGTAGAGGGGACATTTCTTAAACTGATAGAGGCCATCTACAGCAAAGCCACAGCCAATATTGTATTGAATGGAGTTAAATTGAAATTATTTCCACTTATATTAGGAACCAGGCAATGTTGCCCATTGTCTCCTCTGCTCTTCAACATTTAATGGAAGTTTTAGCCATTGCAATTAGGGAAGAAAAGGCAATCAAGGGTATCCACAAATGATCTGAAGAGATTAAACTTTCACTCTTCACAGATGATATGATTGTATATCTGGAAAACACCAGGGATTCTACTACAAAACTTTTAGAAGTGATCAAGGAATACAGCAGAGTCTCAGGCAACAAAATCAACACTCATAAATCTGTAGCCTTTATATATACCAACAATAGCCAAGCCAAAAAAACAGTCAAGGATTCTATTCCTTTCACAGTAGTGCAAAAGAAGATGAAATATTTGGGAGTTTACCTAACAAAGGATGTGAAAGATCTTTATAAAGAGAACTATGAAACTTTAAGAAAAGAAGTAGCTGAAAATGTTAACAAATGGAAAAACATACCATGCTCATGGCTGGGAAGAATCTCTATTGTTAAAATGTCTATACTACCCAAAGCAATATATAATTTTAATGCAATTCCTATAGCTCCATTGTCATATTTTAAAGATCTTGAAAAAATAATACTTCATTTTATATGGAATCAGAAAAAAACTCAAAAAGCCAAGACATTACTCAGAAATAAAAACAATGCAGGAGGAATCACATGACCAGACCAGAGACTCTACTATAAGTTGATAGTTATCAAAACAGCATGGTACTGGCACAAAAACAGAGAGGTCGATATTTGGAACAGAATAGAGAACCAAGAAATGAAACCAGCTTCTTATCATTACTTGATCTTTGACAAGCCAACTAAAAACATTCAGAGGGGAAAAGACTCCCTATTTAACAAATGGTGCTGGGTGAACTGGCTAGTGACGTGTAAGAGGCTGAAACTGAACCCACACCTCTCACCATTAACTAAGATAGACTCGCACTGGATTAAAGAATTAAACTTAAGACATGAAACTATAAAAATTCTAGAAGAAAGTGCAGGGAAAGCTCTTGAAGGAATTGGCTTGGGTGAATATTTTATGAGGAGGACTCCCCAAGCAATTGAAGCAGTATCAAAGATACACTACTGGGACCTGATCAAATTAAAAAGCTTCTGTAGAATATAGTAAGAATACAGCCAAGAATATAGTAAGTTTAGCAAGCAGACAGCTCTCAGAATGGGAGAAAATATTTGCCGGTTATGCCTCTGACAAAGGTTTAATAACCAGAATCCACAGAGAACTCAAATGTATTAGCAAGAAAAGAACAAGTGATCCCATCACAGGATGGGCAAAAGACTTGAAGGGAGACTTCTCTAAAGAAGACAGGTGCACAGCCTACAAGCACATGAAAAAATGCTCACCATCCTTAATCATCAGAGAAATGCCAATCAAAACTGCTTTGAAATATCACCTAACTCCAGTAAGATTAGCTCACATGACAAAATCCCAAAACCAGAGATGCTGGCATGGATGTAGAGAAAAGGGAACACTTCTACACTGCTGGTGGGAATGTACACTACTACGTTCCTTTTGGAAGGATGTTTGGAGAGTACTTAGAGATCTAAAAATTGACCTGCCATTTGATCCTATAATTCCTTTACTAGATATATACCCAGAACACCAAAAAGCACGTTATAACAAAGACATCTGTACCAGAATGTTCATTGCAGCCCAATTCATAATTGCTAATTCATGGAAGAAACCTAAGTGCTCATCGATCCATGAATGGATTAATAAATTGTGGTACATGTATACCATGGAATATTATGCAGCCTTAAGGAAAGATGGAGATTTTACCTCTTTCATGTTTACATGGATGGAGCTGGAACATATTCTTCTTAGCAAAGTATCTCAAGAATGGAAGAAAAAGTATCCAACATACTCAGCCCTACTAAGAAGCTAATTTATAGCTGTCGTATGAATGGTATAACCCAACTATAACACAATAATATAGGGAAAGGGGCAAGGGTAGGGAGGAGGGGCGAGGTTGGGGCAGATGGAGGATAATTGGTGGGGCCACACTTATGGTGCATCTTAGAAGGGTACTGGTGAACCTTGCTAAATGCAGAATACAAATGTCTTCATATAATAACAGAGAAATTGCCAGGAAGGCTATGTTAATCAATTTGATGAATATAGTTAAGATTGTATATGAAACCAGCACATTGTACCCCTTGATTGCACTATTGTACACAGCTATGATTTAATGATAAAGATAATAAAATAAAAGATACAAACATTAAGATAGTGGAAAAGGGATGGTATAGGCACCAAGCACAGAGCCATCAGGAAAGCTCTGAAGATTTAGAAAATGTTTCCTAGAATGTGGCATTCCAGACAGGGAGAAATATTAGCAGCAACAATGAAACTGGTACCACTTCAGTGTGCTTAGAAATCTGTAAGGCTAGAGAGTAGGGATGATGAAGACCCAGGAAGACAGAAACAAATACTTAGAAAAGGAGAAAATTTCATAAAGCAGGTGCCATATAGTTTTTTCCTTCTTTTCTCCCCTTTTTCCTTCTCTTCTTTTATTCCTTTCTTCCTTACATTCCTCCTCATTTCCTCCCTCCTTTTTTCTTTCTCTCCTTCCCTTCCACCTCCCTTTTTTTTTCTTATTTCTTCTTTTTTTATATAATATTTCCCATGCCTCACCCTCAACCTTTGGCTACACCATGTACTCAATACATGCTTTCTAACCACAAAGCCAAGAGCGGCAGTTGTATACTAGTATTTATTCAACAGATTATTTTAAAATAAAAAGATATGTAATTGGTAGGTGGATTGAAATTTTAGATAGGATATCTTTTTGCACAATGAAAATAAGTGGGAATGTAGAAATTTATTGCCTTGTTAGAAGCTACAAAGGGGCTATTTGACAGAGGATAGAAAAAGGACATTACTTGAACAATTTAAGCAGACTCCCATTTCCTACTTAACCCTACCCAACACTTTGCTTTTTGGCACCTGGATGGGTAAGTCTGACTATGCACCCATCTCAGAAACTCCTATCTCTGCTTTCCAGAAAAACAGTAAACTAAACCACTCAATACTGTGATTTTCCTCTCCTACCTGGGTCTCCTGTTTTTCCTCTCTCACCCAGCACTCTGACCATATGCTTTCTCAACATGAGGTCCTCAGCTGCAAATGCATGCATCCACATGCCTGCACATATAGTAATGGGAAGTTGCTTTTACATCATCTATAACTCCTATTTCTAAATCCTCTTTCTTCCTCAGGAATTTTTTTTCCCAATTAGTTGAACGAATGATGATATTTGTTTGTGGCTTCCAGGATGCCCATAAAGAACACTAGTTATTAATTTTGGAAAACTGCTTGATCAATGCTATGCAAGACTATTATATCTTCTTTTCTGCTGATAGGAGAAAACAGTGATGTGCCATATTGAAACAACTGGAAAATCAAGATTGCTAAATGAGAAATGAAGATATAATTAAATGTATCCTCCAATAATTGGCTAGAATTGGAAACTTTTAAGTCTGTACATAATCAAATATTGCCTGAAAATGGTACAGAATTCTTATTTTGTGCTAAATAGATTTTTATAGAAAGGCAATTAAGGAGGAAATCTGCTTGCTAATTTGATTAAAAACACAATGGGTCTCTGTTATTTTACCTATTAAGACTCCAACTAGGAGGAAACTGATTAAGAAAGAAGAAATTAATTCCATTTTTAAGATCTGTTATCAAGCATTACATTTTTAAAAAGTGGAATTATTCATGACAATTAAAGATGCACATTATAATTATTCTCAGAAAGAAATAGATATATTCCTAGTTCTTCTTTAAAATAAAAAATATATATACCAGTCTAAAGAAAAAGTAACACAGGATCCTCAGTATTTATGGGAGAAAAAAAGTAGTTTATTGACCACATAAGCCCATTTTACAGAAATTGAAAGAATTCTTTCTGAAAGCCATCCTATATAGAAGCTATAACCTAGACTGTGTTCCTTCTCTGCTTATACTATTACATTTCTTTATCATATCATAGTAATTAGTAGACACATCCTTTTTGCTTTATTTTTATTCATCCATTAAACAGGTAATTACGAAGCACTTACTATGTGACAAGTAGTCTTCCAGGTACAAACAATGCAACAGAGAATGGAGGAGACAGTTTTCTACCATCAAAAACCTTGCATTCTATTTGTAAGTGGGCAATGTAGAAGATGCTAATAAGTAAGTACAATATGTAATGGATGGATAATAATCGATGCTAGAAAAGGTAAATATGAAAAAATATGAAGTATGAGTGGGTTTTAATTTTAGAGCACATGGTCAGAGAAGGCCTCACTGAGGACACTTCTGAGTGTAGATACGAATAAAGGAGCTGACTTTGTAGAGATCTGAAAAAAGCCTATAGGCAGATAGAGCACATTGAGGGTAGGGGTGCATACCACCCCTCTCCCAAGTTGTAGGGCACGGTAAAGATGTTGACATCTAATCAAAATGACACAAATTGGGCTGGCTGTCTTGACCAGAGGATAAATTCTTTGTTTTATTTCATTAGAAGTGAGTTTCTAAGTGGCAGGACCTACTCTGAACCAACGTGGTGAATCTTACATAGGATTCAGAAGTATATTTTAAACACATTATACTTGCAAAAATAATTCCAGTTTTCTTTTTTATTAAATATGGTTTGTAGATAGTTTAAGAACCTTTGTATCTACTTTTATTATTTAGTATACTGGCAATACTGCAAAATATTTATTAATGATGCTGGCTTCCTTTATATACAAAATCTAAAACATGACTCTAATGTAAACACAAAAAGGACATATCAGCAAACTGAAAAGGGAAACACTAGGGATTAAATCTTTATATTCCTACTTAAATATCTGTATTTCCTAAGAATTGGCTAATTTGATGAAACTTAAAAATATTATCTTGATATTTTATGCATACAGTAAACATTCTTGGCTTTTCTTACTTTGGAACTACATTTAAAAAGGAATAAATTATTCTGGAATATCATTTTGTCACAGAAAGAAGCTAACGGAATATTTCAAAGTTTCTATTTTATGTGTCTTCTCATTCTTTTCCATGTTACCATAAACAGCATTATTGCTTGGTGAAAATTTTGTTTTATTGTAAGGTGATAGAATGAATTTTGATATTATTTCAAAGGATGTATCCAGGATCCAGCTAAATATGCTCATGGGTTTGCTCCAGCCAAGTTTTTATTGCTCCTAATTGACAGACCCAATTGTAGCACACTAAATTTGGAACTGAAAACCACCTATCTTTGAATAGCCATAATTTAATCAAGCTTGCTTTAGCTCCCTTATTATCTCATAATGAAATATAAAATATCTTACAAGCAAGTGGTTCTCTTTCAGGAATTAAATAGCGAGCAAAGAATTCACAGGCCAAAGAATAACAATCAGTGCAAACACAATTACCTTCTCACATACAAGATAAAGCAACTTTACTCTTTGTTAATTCAATATCAGAGTAACACAATCTTTTCTCTCAACTTGTAAAAGGATTTATTATCCTTATATTTGCACTAAAGCAAATAAAGAAATAAGCAATTGTGGAATATCAAATAGTAAAGTTAGTGATGTGTTTTCTGAGAAAACTAAGGTTTAGGAAGCTTGACCAGGAAGGTGAAACATAAGCCTTCTTCATATATCTAGAGGCAATGTGAACATTTGCACTAGTAGCACCCAGAGTGAAGATTTCTTACTTCCTACTCTCTATTATTTCTGTGCTAATCGAATGATGAAAACTCCAGGGAGTTAGTCAAGCAATCATCTCAATCAAAATGCTAAAGCACAACTTGATAATGGCGAGCCACGATGATGCAGGTTTTCAGGACTGATCCACAGGACATCTTTGAGGAGATCACAGCCACCCTAGATAAAAGATGCTCGGAGACTGAGATATAGTTAATATTTTAGGGAAAAAAAGGTACATTTGATGTGGTTCCACATGGGAGATAAAGGTAGAAGAACCACAGAATGTGGGATAAAGAGTATTGAAGGGAAAATTAGTTTTAGAGACACTACAAAGAAAAGCCTTTAAACGAAACATTTATTATATTGGTGGGGGGGAAAGTTGAAGCTGAGCAACCCATGTACGATTAATTAATTGAAGGCCAGTCCTTCCCTTCAAACCATTTTTAGCACACCAACCATCTTATAGAACTGATAATAACTACTATAGAATTCTTTCTAAATGGTAATGTAGTAGACTTATCACTAAGATAGGAATGTAAAGATTTAGATCTAGATTTAGTCACAATAAATGATTAAATGACCTTGGGCAATTAACCACTAAGAGTCTAGGCTTCTAACCTAGAGAACAGGAAATTGGGGCTAAATAGATCACCGAGTCTCTTATATCTCCAAAATTATTTGATTCTGAGAGCTCATAGAGGTCTGGGGGATTTGGAGGATGGAAGGTAGTCAATACTTACTGTAAAAAAAAATAATAATCAAAAAAGAATCATAAAAAGTATCCTTTAATAGGGAACAATTAAAATGAGCACTCTGTAGTGTATCAGAAAAGACTTTGACAGCTGTCTTATTAAAATTTACAGTTTTCTTGCTTTCAGTAAAAATTACATGTTATAATCAGTCGAGCTGTGGAAATGTTCTGTGAGGGTTATTTATTCTTGAGTTCTTGGTTACATGTTACAAAGCTTAGAATGGCGTTGTAGAAGCTCAAGTTGCAGTAATATCTATTGCCCCAGGTTTATATTGCTACAGGTTATATATACAAAGGTGCCCAAAATAAACTGTGTACACATTTTAAGAAAGGAAAATAATGCATTAAAATTGTAACATTCAATATTTACGGATAATAAAAAATGAATACAGGTTACATTGAGCACCTCTCATAAAAGTCAAACATGACTTGAGTATTATAAATTTAATACAATTATTTTTCCTTTCTTGAGATGCGTATACATTTTTTAGCACCCACTGTATTTTACAATAGGACTGAAAGACATTAAAATAAGAAAAGTATAAATAACCACTCTTGTAGTAATGTAAATACATGAAAATTTAACAAAATGAATTGTTTTTGTTCTGTGTCTATATATGCACACAAATCCCTGCAAAATGTTCCCTAAATGCTTTTATGTGGCTGTGGCTTAAAATTTGAGCTGTTAGGTTTTGAACTACCTGAAAGAATAGATTATTTTTATTATATAATCCACTAACATCTTCCGGGGTCAATATTCCATGTATTTTTGTTAAATATAGTTCTTCTACCACTAGAGTGCCTTTGTTTTAAGGAGACCATGATTACTAATTTAGATGACATGTTACCAAGTTTAAGACAGACAAAAAAAAAGTCTCTCTTCGAAACCACAGTGGAATACTTTGGGGGATATAATGAAAATATTGATGTAAAATTAATTTTTCCATATCTTTAACCCACTATGGGTGAATATTTGTAATACTTTGAAAAGTAAACCTTCTGAAAAACATTTGCATTTCACTAAATCACAGAAATTGCATTGCTAAAATCAGGTGTATATTACCAAAATTAAGCAGTTATTCACAATTATTGGCACAGCTGAGAATAAATCTTACTGAAATAAGAAAATTGCTAAAAAAAAAAAAAACACAGATATGAATTCAATGGAAAGCAAGGATTTCTTTGACTGAATTTTTGATAATTACAATTCTAAAGAAAAAGGTAAAGTCTGCCCACCTGGACTTTAGTTCTCTTAGGAGAAATAAGACATATCCAATAATAACTACAATACAAAAACAGAAAGTGGGGTGAATTAGAGACTTTCAGATAAGTTAACATGAGGGTTCAGGAGAAGGAGGAAATAGTTCCAGCTGAAGTAATCAGGCATCGGGGAAGTCATTGTAAATGTGGAAACTAAGGGAGAGAGGGAGGATCCAGCATTCCAAGGAAGGAGAGCCACTTATGGGGAAATCACGGGGAAGGGAGCTATGAGAGAGTAATGAAAAGGAGATTTCATTCCCCGAGCCTCTAGTATGCAGAAGAGAACACTGGGCAATAAGGCAGTGACGGGTGCAGAGCTGTGACTTCTTGACATAGACTTTGATCATCAGCCTTGGACCAAGAAGACAGGGCTTTTAAGGAGAATGACAGAACAAGGGCTGTGTTTTAGGAGATCCACTCTGACAGCAGTGTGCAGGGTGGATTGAAGGAGATGATGCAGCCTCAGTCTGAATAGTTCCTTAAAGTAGAGACAAGGCACGGCTGCAATAGTGACTAACCATGTGCCACTGAAAATCGTGCGTTCTACCTGCAGCACCAGCATGGACACTGCCTGCCTCTCCAAAACACCCTGCCTCTGTGGACAATTAAAATCCATCTTTTACAGGAGCTGTGTAGAGCTGGTCCGATAAGGGTTATTATAAAATTAATAAAAGGCACACATAATTCCGTAGGATTGGGGGTAAGAGATATATAACACTCCCACTTTGTTCCTGTTTTAGGTTTCGAAGTTTGAAATAACAAGTTACTTAATTTATATTGAGATTAGAGCAATGCCACCGATATCAGCTTTATAATTATCTTTATCAACATGACTACAGAAAGGAAACGTGTGATTCCATAATTTAGATTGGCAGATAGCAAATAGAATGCTACTTGATATTTTAGAAATAATTTTCAAAATTAGCAGACTCAGTAACAGCAAGGAAAGATTTTTAACCTAAAGCCATTGGGAAAGGTAAAAATAGATGCTAAATTTAGCCTCCAAAGAAAGTGAGGAGAACCCTGCTTAAGATTTTAACACTTTGATTAACCTTGACAGTATGTTATCCTTAGGGTAACTTCCACTTCAAGATGAGCTTCATTTCAGGGGCCAGGCCATTGTAATTATGGATAATAGATTTTTTTCCCCAAATACATTACAATGTCTGAGAGAGATAATCTCATTTTGACAGAGAGAAAAGAAAATCTGTTAAAGAGAAAAGATATTATACTTGTCTTCACAGCCTAAAGTGAGGTGAAATTGTTTGTTTGTTATCAGACCAAGAGCAGACCTGGTTTAAGGAGACTAGCCTTCCTTAAAGATTTTATCAGGTAAAGACATCCATCCTGCCTTTCTTCTTGCTTCAGGGCGCTGGAAGTGGTTAGAGCACATCCTTATGCTAGTTCACTGGGAAGAATTGTTTACCAAAATTTTGCAGGACGAAACTCCCCTAAAATCTCAGGAGACCAGTTTCACAAAATTATGAGCAGAGTTCTATTATATACAGATTCACTATCCTCATCTCTCACAAGCTTTGAGTTCCAGCTAGGATATTTTGGACATAAGGAATATTTTATTCTTTTTTTCTCCAGGAAGCAGCCATCCAATATAAAAGGAGTTACATAATCAAGACATAACTGTGAGCTTTGAAACTATTTTTAATTGTCAGAATCTGCTTCATATCATAAATTGATCCCCCAAGCTCCATAATTTGGGATTTTTTTAAAAAATGGCAATCTCGAAGAAATAAGAATCAAGAACTTTAGCTAGATGAAGAAGAGAGGCATTCAAAAAGTGATCAAAGGACACTCTTTTTCACAGGTGCATTGAAGGCTGAACTTGTAGGAAAAACCTAAAAGTATATTTAGTGCTATTGAAACTGCTCTCATCTTTACATAGGGGGAGATCAGCATCAGATTTGGAGAAAGCAGAAGGAAGAACCTGCCTGGGGCTTACCCAGGATTCCGCCCTTGCTCATTAGCTCTTCTAATGGGTCCTCTCTTACGTTAGTGTAGTTTTGCCAATTATGTGCTATGTATGCTGGTAACACCCAGGTCATCCCAGACCTCATCCCTGAGGTTCAGATAATGACCTAGCTTTACATGTGAGTGTCCCTCCTACAGGCATATGGTGCTCATCCTATCATCTAGAGCAGCGGTCCCAACTTTCTTGGCACCAGGGACCACTTTCATGGAAGACAATTTTTCCACTCTCATCTCTTCCAGATGAGAGTGGAAGAGGAGGTTTGGGATGATTCAAGTGCATTATATCTCCACCTCAGATCATCAGGCATTAGATTCTCACAAGGAGCACATGACCTAGATCCCTCACATGCGCAGTTTACAGTAGGGTTCGTGCTCGTATGAGAATCTAATGCACTGATTATCTGACAGGAGCCAGAGTTCAGGCAGGGAAACACAGATGAAGCTTTGCTCGCCTGCCTGTTGTGTTCCCTCTGCTGCATGGCCCAGTTCCTCACAGGGGGTTGAGGACCCCAGATCTAGAGTACACTGCCTTCTCTCTTAGCTCTCCTTGCATTGAGCTCTTTCACTAACTTCTCTCCCATTGGACCAGCAGCCCTGGGAAGTCCAGGGTCATGTCTGTTTTGCTCATGTGTAGAGGCCTAGCTCCTGGTACCTGGCAGCTGTTCCATAATTATGTCTGAATAAATGAATCAATGGAGTAGGGCTTGAATGATTTTAGTTAATTATGCCTTCGTAAGATGTCCTTCTTAAACAATCTGTTCTCCAGCCACTGCCTTTTAAGAAGAAGGGACTGCATTTGGACTTACCTGCATGTCTGACTCCTTAGAGTCCTACCACACTGATTCACAGGTACAGTCATTTTTTAGAAATGATTTGCTGTCTGACTTTGCCTTTGAATATTCTGCCAAGCACAAAGAATTTAATATTACTGACCATTCAGCTGACATAATGGTAAATAGAGAATTATTTCCTTTCAGTAGAAAGCAACTAAAAAGGCCTATGCATATTCAACACAGAACCTAAAGAGCATAATATAAAAGGCGTTTTCATTCCCAACTGTACAGTTGAGTGAAAGCTGAGCTTTGTCTCACAGGGGATAGGCAAACGGGGCACCATTTAGGGATAATCTGTTTAGGACTGGCACTTGATAGACACAGAATTTTTAGATAAGACATAGAATTCTTCATACCTAATTAATTCTTCTCATCAGAAAACAGGGTGGAGTGCCTTAAAACAATCCCATTCTTTGATATCTAATAAGTGAATATGAAACTGGGATGCTTGCAAAGGTATTTAATTGTCATAGGTAATGATTAAGATAATTTTTTAAGAACCTAAATTCTGTAAGGAAACAGCATGTAAAAAAAAATTGAAGAGCATCAGATCAGAACTTCTGAGATTTGCTTCCTTTCAGCTCATTAGGGATATATTCTGTGCCCCCTCAGAGCATGCTGCTTCATTTCCCCAACCCCTCTTTTCCTTAAAATCACCAAAGGATACTAGCCATTGATGCCTTCAATTAATCTATATTTGAGAGTTATTGGAAAAAGTGATATAGGATCATTTTTTCTCTAAGTGTACATGATTCTCTATGAGTAGACAGTATGAAAAAAATTTATAAATAATTTCTATGTTCCTAACTTTGAAATTGAGAAATAATCTGAAAAGTCGGAGAAGTCAGACTGAATTTAGTTAATAAAAAAAATACAAAGTCATATGATTTCCACTAATAAGTTCTCTGCATTGTGATAATGACCATTAGATCTCAGATCTTTTCCAAAGTCTTCACTCAAGCAAGACAAAAGAGTAATTTGTTGATGAGAATCTGAGAAAGACTACCTACCTCGTGAGGTCTCTCATTTATTCTTGAATATCATTTCTTCTCTAGTTTATTTATAATTTTCAATTTTGAATGCTAGAATCACTGCTCTCATTAAAAAAATAGAATGTCTTTATTTCTATGTACCATTTGCATTTTAATTTCCTGCCCTTTTCAGGGATATTTCTTTTGTCAAGTAAGGTCCAGCTGCCAATTTTAATCTGGAGAGAAAATGATTAAACTCTTAGGTCTCCTGGAGGGGCAGCTAATATATTTATCTTTTGCTTCCGGTTTGATCATCAGACTGTATGTTTCTGCCACATTAACCTCATTTTAGCAGTAGTTTTCAATGCGAGTGAGGGGAGGAAGCAGAACTAATGCTTTCAGTACAATGGTTAATCTCTTTGATACATTTGGGTCCATATAGTTTATATTACTCTCTAAATCAGAACTCAGCGTTAGTATCACTTTAGTAATAGTATCACTTTGATAATATTCATCATGCTTCTTAAAGTGGGATATTAGCACAAAAGTGAAAGAAATACAAGGCCAAAGAGTAGTAAAATTGTTTTTCTAAATAACTACTCACTGTTTTTGCTTGTTGATTTTTATCGTTGGGGATTCACTGAGGGTACACAGAACCAGGTTACATTGATTGCTTTTGTTAGATAAAGACCCTCTTATAATTGTGTCCTGCCCCCAAAAGGTGTACCACACCCCTTGTCCCCTCACCCCACCCTCCTTCCCTTTCTCAGCTTTCCCCATCCCCACCCCCACCCCATTGTGTACTAGGACCTTAATTATCCTCATGTAGGAATTGAATAGTAGGATTCTTATTTCTCCTGCTAAGAATAATGTGTTCCACTTCCATCCAGGTTAATACAAAAGATATAAAGTCTCCATCTTTTTTAGGGCTGAATAGTATTCTGTGGTATACTTATACCTAAGCTTGTTAATCCACTCCTGGGTTGGTGGGCTTTAGGCTGTTTCCACATTTTGGCAATTGTAAACTGAGCTGCAGTAAACAGTCTATTGCAAGTGTCCCTGAGGTAAAGGGATTTTTTTTCTTCTGGGTAGATGCCCAGCAATGAGATTGTAGCATCAAATGGAAGGTCTAGGTTTAGTTCTTTGAAGGTTCTCCATACTGCCTTCCAAACAGGTTGTATTAGTTTGCAGTCCCACCAGCAGTGTAAAAGTGTTCCTTTCTCTCCATTTCAATGTCAGCATCTGCAGTTTTGAGACTTTGTGATGTGGGCGATTCTCTCTGCGGTTAAATGCTATCTCAACATGGTTTGATTTGCATTTCTCTAATAATTAGGGGTGCTAAGCATTTTTTCATATGTTTATTGGCCATTCTTGTGCCTTATTTGGAGAAGGTTCTATTTATCTTTCTTGCCTAGAGGTCTAAGGGATTGTTGGCTCTTTTTTATGTTTATTAATTTGAGTTCTCTATAGATCCTAGTTTCAAGCTTTTGTCTGATTCAAAGTATGCAAATATCCCTTCCTAACTTGTAGGTTGTCTTTTTGCTTTGGTTGTTGTCACCTTAGCTGTACAGAAGCTTTTCAGTTTATTTAAGTCCCATTTGTTTATTTTTGTTGTTGCAATTGCTCGAGAAGTCTTCCTCATAAAGTCTTTCCCCAGGCCGATTGCTTCCAGTGTTTTCCCCACACTTTCTATGAGGATTTTAATTGTTTTGTGCCTTAGATTTAGGTCTTTTATCCATCGTGAATCAATTTTCGTGAGTGGGGAACAGTGCAGGTCCAGTTGCAGTCTTTTACATGTGGATATCCAATTCTCCCAGCACCATTTATTGAATAGGGATTCTTTTCCCTAGTGTATATTCTTGTTTGATTTATCAAAGATTAGGTGGCTTTAAGAGGTTTGCTTCAATTCTTAGTTTTCTATTTGGTTTCAAATGTCTATGTCACTATTTTTTTTTTTTTTGCCAATACCATGCTGTTTTGATCACTGTGGCCTTGTAGTACTGCCTAAAGTCTGGTAGGCTGATGCCCCTGGCTTTGCTTTTACTACTAAGAATTGCCTTGGCTACATGGGGTTTTTTCTGGTCCCATACAAAATGAAGAATTATTTTTTCCAAGTTTTGAAAGTATCATTTGGTATTTTAATAGGGATAGCATTGAATCTGTGGAGTGCTTTGAGAAGTAAAGACATTTTAACAATGTTGATTCTTCCCAGCCTTGAGCATGGTATGTTCTTCCATTTGTTAATATCTTCTGCTATTTCTTTTCTTAGGGGTTCATAGTTTTCTGTATAAAGGTCCTTCACCTCTTTTATGAGGCATATCCCTAGGTATTTCATTTTCTTTGAAGCTACTGAAAAGGGTATCATGTCCTTGATTGCCTTCTCATCTTGGCTGTTATTGGCATATACAAAGGCTACTTATTTGTGGACATTGATTTTATATCCTAAGACATTGCTGTGTTTTTGATCACTTCCAGGAGTCTGGTGGTTGAGTCTTTTTTCACTTCCTTTGACCCCTTTTGGATGCCTTTATTTTCCTTCTCTTGCCTGATTCTATTAGCTAGAACTTCCAGCACTATGTTGAATAGTAGTGGCAATAGAGGACAACCTTGTCTTCTTCCAGTCCTGAGTGGAAAAGTTTTCATTTTTTTCCATTCAGTGTAATATTAGCTGTAGGTTTGTCATAGATGTCTTCCATCAGTTTAAGAAATGTGCCTCCAGTGTCTATATTCTTCAGTGTTCTAATTAGGAAAGGATACTGGATTTTATCAAATGCTTTTTCTGCATCTATTAAGAGGATCATATGGTCTTTGTTTTTGCTCCTGTTTGTATGGTAAATGATGTCTATGGATCTGTGTATTTTAAACCAGCCTTGCATCCCTGGGATGAATCCTACCTGATTAACGACCCACTATAAATGCTGGGTTTCCAGTTCTTCTTATTTCCTTTAGTCATCTACAGAGCCACAATTATCTGGTCAAGTTTTGTTTTTAAAAATTGTACTTTTTCTTGAATTCCAATAGTAATAAAAAACCAAACAAATAGTACATAGTTAGCACTTGTCACTTGGAAATCATAAATATATTAATAAACTTGTTTTTGGTTGTAAATCACAGAGTGTACATCTTGAACCCTCCAAAAAACAAAATACATTTATTAGCTTATATGATTTAAGAGTCTAGAAGGTGATGGGCTGTGGATATACTCTGGTCAAGTCTTACCCAATTTCTTTAAAATTCTATTAGCTCTTTTTCATTCCACAAAGAGCTTCATTCTTTGAGTTAATTTCTCTTGTGGCTGCAAATGGCTATTGCATTTGTGGACACCTGTGCACCTCTGAACCAATCAAGGTAACTGGACATTTTCCTATATAGGAAAATGACCCAGAATCAGCAGAGGAAAGGATCTCTCAATTCTACTGCAATTAAGGTTCACTTCCTATAGTGCCTGCTCTTCTTTGAATGCTCTTAACAAAGCTGTTAGGATTTAAAAATCAGATTTTTTAAAATCTAGAAAGTTACTAACTGGGAGTTTGGAGGGGAAAGAAGCCTTAGTGTCAGATAAATTTATTGTAAAAGATCTTGTCTTTGGAGGGAGGGATGCTATAGTCTATATAATGCTCCTTCACAAATTCATGTGTTGAAGTCCCAAGCCCTAGTATGTAAGTAACCATACTTGCAGATAGCGTCTTTAAAGACGCAATTGGGTTAGAGGAATATCTTTAGTGTGGGGCCCTAATCTAATATAACTGGTGTACTTATAAGAAAAGGAATAGACACTAGCGTGAGAACGGATAAAACAATGTTCAGGGAGGTGGCAAGAGAACAGCCAGCTACAAGCAAAGGAAAAAGGCCTCAGGAGAATTCAACCCTCCTGGCACCTTGATCTCAGACTTCCAGCCTCCAAACTATTGTTTAATCTGCCAAGTCTGTGATGTTTTGTTATGGCAGCGCTAGTGAACTAATACAGGAACTGTTTATGTGCTTTTTATAACATCAAAGAGCTGATTGTTAAAGCGATTGATTTCTAGTTTTATTTTTTGACATGCCTTCAGTTAGATGCATAGGTACCTTCTCTCCATTTCTGGTCCAGGACTTCCTCCTGTAAGGAAGCAGATATATGTATATATATCTTCTTCCTTTTGGATGCTATAAAACCAAGCTGTCTCTTCTAGTCTTTTGATTTAGAGTTTTATGGTTGCAGTGAAGAGAACAGAAAGAAATAGTTACTTTGCTGGTGTTCAAAGACTATCTCTCATGCTGGGTGAGGTTGATGTATTTTTCTTCACCAATGGATTATATAATGCTACTAGAAAGTTTTAAAATTTTGCACTCATCCAGAACTGATAATTTCTATTCCAACCTGTAAACATTTTGAGGATCAGATCTGTGAGCCAGCACACTTGTCACAAAGGTCTTGATCTAATTTTTTATTGTTGTTTATTAGTGCACCCTTTCCCTCATGAGGACTTGAGGACATTCTTGGTTTTGATTTTGGTTTTTGTAAACACTATCTCTTTTCATCTCATCATCAATCCGGTTCTTGTAATACATAAATGAAATATCTCCTTTTTAATGTGTACTGAGATTTGGGACTCCTATGTGTAAATTATGACTGCCTATATCTAAAGAACTGAATTATATTAGCCTTAAATAAAAAAAAATGAGTAGAAAATGTTAGTTTGAAGTGTACTTTGTTCCCTCTGTTCCTATTAAAGTTGAGTCAGTCCTTTCTTAAAGAAAAGAGGGTGAAATAAAAGGCAAAGCTTTTGCTTATAACCTTGCCCCAGAAGGAATTGAATTAATAAGAAATTGTTACTGGCTTGAAAGGAGAAACTAGATCTGGTTTCCTCCAAGCTTTCTGCTATATGCTCTTTGAGTCTAAGTAATATGATAAATACCTCCATTTTCATTTTTCTTGTACTTATAAAATGAGTGTGAGAATTCTGTCCATAGTATTGCAAAAGTTTTTGCCTGAATCACTGAAAATATCACAGACAGGGACTTAATTTCTTCAGACTAAATTAAATAAATATTAATAAGGTAAAATGTAAAGATGGTTGTGTCTTTTCTTAATCTTTCTATTATTCTGGTGAGATTTTTTTCTTTACTTTTTTTTTCCTGTTTTTTTTTTTTCTTTTTCCTTTTCTTTTGTATTTTTCCTTTGGAAGAGAATGTCTACTTGGGCAATGTATACAGAGTCAGAGTGAATAATACTCCTAAATTTTAGGTGTTTATTTTAGTTATAAGGAAATTTATAGTTTAAAATTCATTCTAGACAAATAATGACATTTAAAAATCAACCAAAGTTTTTATAACTCTTTTAAGTCAAGCAAGAGGAGAATTTGAGCATTTAAACTTCAGAAATGTCAATGAAGACTATAACTAACTTGAGTAATGATTTCAAGACTTTTTTTTTTTTTTTTTTTTGAGACAGAGTCTCACTTTGTCTTACTGGGTAGAGTGCCCTGACTCACACACAGCTCATAGCAACCTCAAACTCTTAGGCTTCAGCGATTCTCTTGGCTCAGCCTTCCCTGTAGCTGGGACCACAGGTGCCTGCTTCAAGGCCCAGCTATTTTTACAGATGGGGTCTTACTCTGGCTCAGGCTGGTCTCTAACTCACGAGCTCAGGCAATCCACCTGCCTAGGCCTCTCAGAGTGTTGGGAGGCCGTTAGCCACTGAGCTGGCCTCAAAATCTTATATAATCTTTTTTTCAATATATGTGTTTTGCAAAACAGGAAGTGAAAACTACTTCTTAGAGAAAGCTATTCAATCTGGCAACTGTAATTTTAATCAATTACATGCTAATACAGAGCAACCTGTTTGCAATTTTTTCTGTTAATTTAAAGATCACTTGTCTTCAAATCTAGTGCTTGGAGGCTGGGCCTGGTGGCTCATGCCTGTGTAATCCTAGCCCTCTGGAAGGCTGAGGCGGGCCACATTGCTTAAGCTCAGGAGTTTGAGACCAGCCTGAGCAAGAGTGATACCCCCGCTCTCTACTAAAAATAGGAAAACAGAAACTAGGTGGGCGTAGTGATGGGTGCACGTAGTCCCAGCTACTGGGGAGGCTGAAGCAAGAGGATTGCTCTAGCCTAAGGTTGCCGTGAGCTATGATGCCATGACCCTTACCCAGGGTGACAAAATGAGGCTGTCTCAAGAAAAAAAAAAAAGAAAAGAAAAGAAAGAAACAACCAAATCTACTGCCTTCTCTTAGGAGGTAAGTTTACTAACGAAATACAGAGATTTTTGCACCGTGTTATGATGCAAATGAAAGGGGTATATTTATACAAATATGACTTCATAGCTATTCAGTTTTCTTTGTAACACTAAAATTTTATTTGTGATTACCAAGTACATTATCCAGTTTTAACATATCAGTAATAGAACAAACATTGTTAGAAAAGGTAACTAGATATGATCTCAACAATGACGACTTTTAAATAGTACTTTTACAAACTGTTGTTCTGAAAAAAATATATGACTAGTCATTAGCATTGTAGAGGATGCCAAGAGTCGCAACATAGCATAACTTTTTTTATTATTATTATTAAATCAGAGCTGTGTACATTAATGCAATCATGGGGTACAATGTTCTGGTTTTATATACAATTTGAAATATTTTCATCAAACTGGTTAACTTAGCTTTCATGGCATTTTCTTAGGTATTGTGTTCGGACATTTATATTCTATATTTAGTAAGTTTCACCTGTACCCTTCTAAGATGCACCGTAGGTATGGACCCATCAATTACTCTCCCTAACTTTTATAATGCCATTTACCTAAACTTTATTTTTCATGTGTAATTTTTCTAAATAAATAAGGGATACAATCTCACTAACTCCATTTCTGACATAAATTTTCAAAATAAGATGAAGGTTTCAAAGCCTTTAATCATATTCATATCATAATAGGAGCAAAAGATTGTCCCCACTGTACACACACATACACATACATAATATTAAAACAGTAACACTATATAACTATGCAATTTAAGTTAAACTTTCTATGATACATATCCATATTTTGTGAGACTGGAATATTTTAAGAAAAATTGTTCTTCAAGAGCATTTTATTAAATATCAAATATTAATCTACTTGAAATTATGATCTGGCAAGAGGAGTCATTAACTTTTCTCAGGTGGAAACCATTTTGTGACAGGGCAAAAGAGATCGTTCTCTAAATTCCTTAATCACTCTTCAATGACTCTAGGGACAAACAATCATTAATAAGCCCTAGGATAAGAAAATTGCTCTGCTTTTTTAATGATGAAGTATTCTGGGGAGACTTAAAGAATCACTATCTCTTTTGTTTTTGTAATATTAAATTTGCTGCCCGTGACTTCTTCTATACCATTGATGACTAAAATTCAAGTTTCCAACTGCCCGTGACTTCTTCTATACCATTAATATCTAAAATTCAAGTTCTCCCTCCTTTTTCCTGAATCAACCACCTAGGTTTGAATGCTTAGAATTTTAGCATCATTTGTTAAATGTATTTTTAAGCACTGCTGCAGCCCTGGTGTTGCACTCTGAATGACAATGTACTACCTATCACACGGAGCTAAAGGGAAAAATAATTAAAAGCATCTCTTCTCTAGAACTCCCTTCCAAAAATCATATAATGGAGTAGGATATGAGTAATTAGAACATAAATTATTAAGATAGGTTCTATAAGACCAAATGTATTCATTGATAGACCGATATGTCTATAAGATGATTTAAAGATGTATAATTTCTGGAACTATCTCCCAAAACAGGCTTTCAGAGTCAGGCTAATTACCCTGACTAAATCTTTTTGATTTGCTCTCTTTTCACTCATGTAAGTTCTATCCATGATGTTTCAAAGCACTCTTCATGCTATAAACTGTTTTCTACGGGAGCTAGGTTCCAAGTACCATTCATTTTTCTATCATTTCAATCTTAGCGTGATACCTTAATTTGGGGCTTAATAGTGAGGAGGTCAGTATCTCTTAAGTGACTGAATGAATTAAGCATGACAGTTTCATAAGTAAGTCTTATATCAACAGTATTCCAAATACATTTATTACTTTAGCTTTAGAAGTAATGGATAGTTTTGATGAGTTACATCACTAATCCATGCTTTGTTAGTGATAAAGTTAACAATATCTATTTTTTTTTATTACTACCATAGCTATTTTTCTACTTTATGTTCATTGATTATTCCTTGGATACAATTTTTTTTTAATAGAGATGGATTCTCAGTCTTGCTGAAGCTGGTCTCGAACTGACCTCAAACAATCGCCACAAACTCAGCCTCCCAAAATGTTATGATATGAGCCACTACACCTGGCCATTGGATGTAATTTTTAATAAATTAAGTTGATATTATCAAAAAGGAAATATTAATTAGGCTGACCATATAAAATCAGAGAAGAACAGAAGAATCATCAAGACACTTCCTAGTGACATAAAGATAAAAGGTTTTAGATATTTGCTCACAGAGACTTTCTGATTGATCTTTTAAAAACACTTCCATGCCTGTGTTTCCAACGTAAAAGATGGCTCAAACCTTAAAATAGTGTGGAAAACACTAATTTAAAATTGGGAATTCTGAAATCTGTATCAATGATGGATTGTGTGCTTTAATTTAGAATTGGGGGTAGGGGTCAGTAAAAAACTTTGAAATAAAATTTCCGAGTGGCCCAGATCTTTTAGCAACTAATCACATGTGCTGATGACTGGGTGTGCAGAATAGTTACTGTTTCCATTTGAACAAAAACGACTTTGTTTACCTGATTTGTTGAATGGTCAGTCCAGTGAAATAATTAGCACATGTAATTGGAATAATAAATATGAAAGCTTTTTAAAACTAAAATATGCTATTAACTTTCAAAGTATTATTTATTGTATTGTTATATGACATGATAAAAAAATTATTCAACTTGATGATTTACTAAATTATCCCAAAAGGGTCAAAAAAATGTGAAAAAAATAAACTCATAATACATATACAGATATTAATTATTTTTATAATTTTACCATCACAACTGGCTCTTATTTATGGAAATGGTCTTTGATGACATGGAAGAAAATGAAAATGCAAATCTATGTATAAATGCATTTTGATGAAAAATGTAATCTTTATTCATAGCAAAAATTACCACATTTGGATTTTTCTCCACGATTGCTTATCATTTATTTAATGTAGTAGAAAAATAATAGTGAGGAATTGTCATGGGAAAAAGAAAGAGAGAAGGAAAAATTAGGCAAGAGAGAAAAAATGAAAGAGTCTATTCCTAAACCATGATTTTGAAAGGGTAAATTACAGTCCCTGGATAATCACCTATTAATAAAGGGCAAACTAAGAAGGATATATTCCTCAAGAGAGGAAAATCTACATTAATTTATTTTTTAACACCAGAATGGAAATAACATTTGGCACAAGACCAACCCCAGGGGAAAGGCTTTGTAAGTACAGACTTGCTTTACTCTTGAGTGCTTATGTCTGCCCAAAATTTATGTCAAAATTTAGTCCTCAGTGTGATAGTATTCAGAGCGAGGGCCTTGGTGAGTGATTAGATGAGGAGGGAGGAGGGGTTAGATCATGAATAGATCAGTCTCTTACGAGAGACTCAGGTAGCTCCTGTCCCCTCCCACCCCAGGAGGGCACAACTGGAAGGTGCCCTCTGCGAGCAGCAGATTCTCACCAGATGTTGAATCTGGCAGCAAATCAGCATTGGTTTTGGACTTTCCACCTCCAAACTGTGGGAAATAAATGTTGTTTATAAGTTACCCAGTTCATGACATTTTATTGTAACAGCCTGAATAGATTATGACAGAAATATAGATACAGATATAAGGATAAATATAGATACAAGCATAAACAGATTAGATTTGACTTCTTTGGAAAGAATAGTAGTTTCGCTGCTCGGGGTACCTACCTGAATGTGAACGTGAATATTTATAGACCACTCAAATATTTGTGGGATATAGAATACAGCCTCGCACCTTTAGCTATACTATGAATTTATATTTTCTGTTCAATAAAAAT
Source organism: Arctocebus calabarensis (assembly GCA_963573935.1). Classification (NCBI taxonomy): domain Eukaryota; kingdom Metazoa; phylum Chordata; class Mammalia; order Primates; family Lorisidae; genus Arctocebus; species Arctocebus calabarensis. The sequence continues at coordinate 38,404 of CAUYON010105826.1, forward strand.
TGTATTATGTAGATTTTTTAAAGTACTTATAACTTGTGTATTGCTAATATTAGAATGGCAGGGATCAATAACAAAATGCTCCCCCTCCATTATGCCTTTTCTCATGGGATGTGAAGGAGTGATGGTCACTATTTCAAGACTTTGTGCTAGAGGATTTTTATTTCCTTCCTCCAAATACTGCTCAGAGCACAATATGCTCTTAAACACATCAAATGAATTCTTAATTCCAGACAATACATTCTCAGTTCTAGAATATTCATTTGGAGTTTCTTTTTGCACATGTAATTGTTGAAATTTTGCATCCTTTTATACAGGCTATTTTTTCATTATATAATAAAAGTGATAGTTCTCTTGACATCTTAAGAAACCATAACACTCGAGGCTTTTCTTATTACTTGACTTGAAACAGAATCCCAGGTAGAATGTTTGAAGAATATACCTTTAATGTTTTAAACTTTTGTATTTGTCTGCATGATGGGTTATGTTTCTTATTAAATCCCTTTGTAATGGCACTATATATTCTCAGCGACATCCAGATCCACAAGCTGAACAAAGAGGTGATTCAGCAAGGTAGTGAAATATCACAAAATACTAGCACTGCTTCCTCGGGATAGGTCCCTCAATAGACGGACCAAGAGTGGCCTCGCCAAACTGGAAGAGCATTTATCTGACAGAATCTTTGATGGGGGGTCAATTCCAGTTAAAAGGCAATGTCTTTACCTTTCAAAGCAATTGTTTTATCCACTATACATCAGGTAAAATAAGCCAAAAATCCAGGATGATGAAATTTTTTCAGTCCATGAATGTTTCTTTGGTAAAAGACAGCATTATCAGCATGTTAAAAGTCAACTAATTCTTCTGCTTAAACTAAACAACAATTGATTCATAGATCTTTGCTAAGGTAGAATGTTTCACAGTTTTTTTTCCAGACTAGATTCTTTAGCATCCTTATGGTCATTGTATGGAGAAACAAGTTTGTCTATAACATAATTCTGTTGTATCATGATTTGCTGATAGTTTCTTAACGGGTACATTCAACAACCTAGGGAAGTCTCAATAGAAAATACTAAAGCCATTAAGACTCATGAGAATAGGCTCACAGTTTAGTCAACATAATTTGTTTATTAAAATCTTTGGTGAAAAAAAAAGGTGTGAGGATATCTAAGATTAGGGTGCCTTCTGATCTGTTTTCTGGGGAAAAAAACGCAGCACCAATAGCCTTGCTGGAGAGTAGGCTGAGCGAGGCTGCATGGACATGTCCTGGCATGGGGAACAGACTGGTGAGTCTGGTGGTGGGTCTCAGCCTCACCGAGGCAACAGTATACAGTGAGTGCTTCAGCCAGCCAGGGATGTATCATGAGAGCAGCCTGCAACACATTTCTTCCTGCAGGCAAGGATGTTCTTTGAGGTATGTTAAGTAATGGGATTTAGTTTGCTTCTTTCACCAACTGTTTTTAGGCCCTTTCATTTACTATAGAATGTTGAGTCTAAGATTCTCCTGCAGATGCTTACCCAGAAGTCAGGACAGTTTACTCTATTGCATACTTTTCAAGTTTTCTCAGGCCTCCTTCTAGCTCATTCCTTCAGCGTATGTGCTGCTTGTCTACTCCTGTATCTGCACCTATTAGCAGAGGTGAAATACCACAATTTCTTCATTCTTCCCTCTTCCTTTTCTCCTATGACTCCATTATTTCTTGGTTCTTCTCACTGAAAGTCTTGGCATTTTAGTAAGAAACAGTCACTTTTTATTTGGAAATTGTCCATTGATAATCATGTGATGAATGTCATTTGGGCCATTCACTCTTGTACATTTCTTGACTATATGAATAATCTCTTACATAGTGATGGTTGTTTGTTTGTTTGTTTGTTTGTTTGTTTTTCTCCTCCAAACCCCTGAATCCCTTCTCTGACTCTAGTGCCTCTCTAGATATGTGAAATTATCCATAAGATGGTTTGAATGTGAAGATTGTGTATAAATTCTGTGTAGAGTCTGTTGTAGGTACAGCCATAGATGGTTTTGCTGGAAGGAATGTTTAGGTGATTGGAAGGATGACTGCCTTTAGAAGTAAAAATATGTTGCTTCTGTTTCAGCTTCCAGAGGATGCCAGTATTGCCATGTTATTATTTTCTGTTTTCAGAAATGATCCAAGAATATTTAGCAGTAGGCAGTACTAGTAATCAGGGTCAAAAGATCAGTAGCAGTTGTCTCAGTCTGATCCCTGAGAACGTTTAGGTTTTCTGATGAACTAGTAAAATGCTTTTTAAATTTTCTTTTCTTTTCTTTTTTTCTTTCTTTTTTTTTGGGGAGACTGTCTTATTTGTCACCCTTTGTGACATCATAGCTCACAGCAACCTCAAACTCTTGTGTTCAAGCGATTCTCTTGTCTCAGCCTCCTAAGTAGCTGGGACTACAGGCACCCACCACAACATCTGGCTATTTTTTTTTTTTGGAGACAGGGTCTTGCTTTTGCTCAGACTGGTCTCAAACCCATGACCTCAGGCAAGCCACTGCGCCCAACCCTTTTTAAACTTTCATATGCAGACACCTTGTTTTTTGCTAAGAATGAAAATTCTGATTCAATAAGTCTGGAGTGTGGATTGATATTTTGGATTTCTAATAATTTGCAAAAGAAATGTTCCTGGTTGGGTGGTGCCTGTGGCTCGGTGAGTAGGGCACCAGCCCCATATACCAAGGGTGGAAAGGTTCGAACCTGGCCCCAGCCAAACTGCAGCAAAAAAATAGCTGGGCATTGTGGCGGACGCCTGTAGTCCCAGCTATTCAGCAGGCAGAGGCAAAAGAATTGGCTAAGCCCAGGAGTTGGAGGTTGCTGTGAACTGTGACACCATGGCACTTACGAGGGTGACAAAGTGAAACTCTGTCTGTTAAAAAAAAGGAAGGAAGGAAGGAAGGAAGGAAGGAAGGAAGGAAGGAAGGAAGGAAGGAAGGAAGGAAGGAAGGGAGGAAGGAGAAAGGAAAAAGGAAAGAAAGAAATGCTGCTGATCTACAGACCACACTTTGAGTAGCAAGGGACTATGGCTGTACTGTCAATACAGAAGGCACTGGCCTCGGTGGCTTCTATGGTGCTGTTCAGGTCGACTGTATCCTTATTGACTTTCTCCCTGCTGGATCTAGCAATTACTAAAACAAAAGTATTGAAGTTTCCAACTGTAAGCCTGGATTTGTCTATCAGTTCTTTAAGTTCTTCTGCAGTTCTATCAGTCATTGCCTCATGGCTTTTACACTCTGTTGTTATGTGAATGCACATGAGGGATTGCTATTTAACTTCCCTGCAAATCAGCATCTCTGTCGTTCCACAGTGTCCATCCTTAACCCTACTAATTTTTCTTATTTCTGGCATGGTACATCTTTCTCCTTCCCTTACTTTCAAACTAGACTTCACATTGAAAGTAAGAATTTTATTGGCTTTTGGCGTTTTTTTTTTTTTTACCTCTTCTGCCTTCTTTCCAGATATTTCTCACTGCCTTAGACTTTTTTCAGTTTGAAAATAAACTGCCTCGATGTAAAAGTTTGGCATTTATTCTACTTGTTGTTCTCTAAACTTCCTGGATCTGTGGTTTCGTTTCTGTTACTGATTTAGAAAAATTCTTGACTGTTATTACTTCAAATATTTCTTCCCCTTGGATTTTTCTTCCTCTACCTGATATTCTAATTATATATATGTCATTCTTTTTGAGATTGTCCTATGGTCCTTCGATGTTCTGTTTTGGTTTTTTTTCACATTATTTTCTCTTTGTGTTTAAATTTGGAAAATTTCTGTGGACATATTTCAAACTCACTGATTCTTTCTTTATCCTTGTCCAGTCCTACATGTGTGTCAAGGTGTTTTTGATTTCTGGATATGTGTAATTATTATGTTACAATGATATTGATATTTATCATATCCTCTTGATTATATCTTAGAGTTTTCATTTTTCTGTTTATGTTTCGCATCTTTTTTTTTTTGCATGTGATCTGTTTTCCATAGAACATACTTTTTCTCTTTATAATTGTGTTTTTTCTATTTGTTTTTTAATTTTATAGAAGTGTTTACTACAGGTTTCCTTTTATAATGCTACCTCCTCCAGAGAGAGATTTGTTCACTTGGCAGATGTCAAGTCAACAGACACACCCAAGTTGGTTACCACAGAGGGTTGGCACAAGTAAGGAGCACAATGGGGACAGTTCCCAAAGCAGTGCTTGGTGTTTTTTCTATTTTTTAACAGAAAAGCCTTATGATTTTTGTAATTATTATTTTAAATTACGTGTAATAATTAGGGGGCCCAGCGTGAAGTTTCACTACATATATACCACATGTATCAACTCAGGGTATTTAGAATATTCATCACCTCAAACATTTATTGTTTCTTTGTGTTGAGAACATTCACAATTTTCTCTTCTAGCTATTTAAAAATTTACAGTGAATTGTAAACTATAGTTGTCCAACGGTGCCATAGAACTTATTCCTCCTATCCAGCTTTAAATTGTGTGCATTAAACAACCTTTTCCTATTCCCTCACCTCTCTACCCTTGTCATCCAGCAAGTAACCACTAGAGTCACTCTTCTAATTTTTTATTATAAAATCCTGGGTCATCACTTGATAGGGACTGAAGTAAATAGGCATTTTGTGTGCAACTTTTTGATAATCTGCCAGAGACATTGACATTAACTCATGTTCTTGTTTTGCCCCCACTGTTTTTTGTTGTTGTTGTTGTTGTTGTTGTTTTGATGCTTCATTAAGAGCCTTTCCTTAAATAAAACTCACATTTCAGAGCTCTTTAAGCTGTGACCCACTGTTGTTAGACTGGAACCTTGTTGTCCAGGAATTAATGTTCTGAGTGGCAGATAAGTGATCTTTAAGCTTATGATTAGATGCCAGTCTTTCGGGGAGCTTACATCATAGTTGGGTTATTGCCTTTCTAGGTTGTTCTTAGATTTTTATTTCTTCTTAGGTCATTCAGGAAGGCTAAAGGGTGTTGAAGTTGGGAAATGCCCTTTCTCTAGGTCAAATAAGTCTCTGTAAGCTCTTTTCATTTGGAAAGGGAACTTTGTTATGAAGATTACTCTAGCTGTATTTCACAATGGTGATTTTGTCCTTCCAGTGTCAGACCCTGGGGATCTTGATTCTTCACTGTGAGATCCTTGTAGAAAGCTCCAGAAAGGGTGGGAGTCCTCCAGACTTCACAGATTTCTCACTCTCGTGCCTAGCCCACACTCAGCTTTAACAGTTTAGATGTTCCTATCACCTTATGGCTCCAGCAGCTTCTGCTCCAATTAAGACTTTGGCTACAATTTTCAGCATCCATTTATCTCTCTAGAGTTGAGGGTAGTGGTTTCCCCTATGCCTTCAATTACGAGTTTAAGACATGTCATTGATTTCAAGTTGTTTAGCTTTTTCCTTGTTTAAAGACAGGAGTGGCAATTCCAAGCTCTTTGAACATTGTAGGTGATGCCAGAATTTTCACATGTGGCTATTTTGATTTAAATGTAAACTATCTAAAGTTAAATAACATTTGAAATTTTGTTTCTTAGTTTCACTAGCCATATTTCAAAAGATCAATGAAAGGTGTAAATGATGGCGCCCAAAGAGAAGGCCACAGAGGAGATGGTGAGGCCTGGTTTATGGAAAGGGAAGGGTGACCTGCCTGGGTAGAGTAAAAGTGGCAGTTAGAGACCCCTTTTATACAAGGCCATGGCCAGGGCACATTTCTCAGGTTGCCTGTCAGTTTAGAGTCTTCTGGCGCAAATGTGTGACAGGAGGGGCTAACCAGATTCTTTGTGTCTTTGTCTTAGGAGGAGAAGAGGAGGAAGGGAAAAGGATTTGATGGGCTGTATGGTTACTGTATGGAACAAGAGCTATATGGAACATGTCCAACATCACAGAAAGTTGTATTAGCCAAAGAAAGTTCTATTAGGCCATAGAAGTCCTCTGCAGAAATCTCATGAGACAATTAGGATCACAAGGCAAGACGTTTCAATATACAATAAGGTCTTTTAAGATGGATTTATAAATCTTATTCTCAGATTTACCCTAAACAATCAATAAGTGATAGGAAAATTCACAACAGAGCAAAACTAAAGAATTGACCCATAATAGTCAGGTAATCAAGATAAGAAGTGATTTCTACTTAATTCTAGCAATGAGCTGCAGGTCAAAAGTCTATTAGAATGGTGTCATGATGGCTGAAATAACTGAAGAGAACAAGTAAAGTTTTAGTACAAAAAGGAAGATTTTATTAACAACTTATGGAGTAAGCCAGGCCTTATCCTAATTACTGGAGGCACTATAAAGAGCACAATGCTTGAATTTTATACACAATTTTTGAAGGATGTCACTTCCTTCTTAGAAGTTTCCCAGGGACATAATCAAGCTGTTTTCAGAACAACCCAAGGCAGTATGACATAAGACTACTTCTGTCTGTCCACATCAGAAAGTCCCTGGGACATTGGTTGCCTCTATCTCAAGGCAACCTCCTTAACAAGCTCTCAATTAGCCTCATTGCCATGAACTTAGCATGCTCAGGCCAGTTCAACTCAAGCCAGTCCAAAACAGCCTACCTACATCCTCCATCTACCTCACTCATGTCTAATTATGTGCCTAATGTAATATTTTGACTAGAGATGCAGACATTGAGTGACACAAAAAGAGACCCACCCTGATGTAAAGACCTATATTTGCATAATATATTATTATGTTTTATTTGTTTTATTTTACATAATATATATTGCCAAACTTGCATTTTCTGCACTTGGCTGTCACTTCTGGATTTAAAAGTCTTTATATTGTTTTGCATATTTTGCCATCAGATCTTCAGTTACCAACTAACATTTTAATTTTGCCTCATGATTTTGTGTGTGTAAAAAAATTCTCAATGGTGCATGATAAATCAGGCCCATGAATCAGCATTTAGAAATTAATTTCAAAATCATATAATTCAAAATAAAAAGTAAAATATTAGAAAAGAAAATAAGAGACAGCATGCAAGCACATGTGCACACAGAATTCTGTTACTTCAGAAACAATAAAAAAAGAAAATGAGATTTTTCCATTTAACTACTTTTCCTTGTAAAGAATATCACATAGGTGACATGTTGCCAGACTTTCTTTCTGCTACAGGTCCTTAGTCTTGGAGATTCAAAGAAGGAATCCATAGACCATACAGATCAGTGACAGGACAGAATTTATTAGACAAAGGAATACAGGAGGAATGAAGGACAACAGAACCTCTGCAGTAGGGGGAGGGAGACGCACATTGGAAACATGCAAGTGGGTCTTTTGTCTAAGGGTTCATGTACTACTCATAAGCACAGAGATCTTTGGAGTAAAAATTACACTTGGTCAGGAGCTGGCAGACAAAAAACATCTTCCTTGTGTTGATTAGGAAATGAATATATTAACAAATGAATGCAGTTCCTCTAACTCAGAGCAAAACAGCAGGGTGTATGCTTTCCACTTCTGGAGGGGCCTGCCCATGTAAAATATTGGCCAAACTGCTTTTCTCTCATCCTGCTTGTATTTAGACATTACAGTTTGGAGGAAAATCTGTTTTCTCAGGCCTAGAAAATTGGGGAACCCTATCCAATCCTGAATGGGGGAACCCTGAATCAGCAGTTTAATGGCTCAAATCTTCAAAGTACGGATACTGGCAGTTAAATATGATAATGTAGGCTAAGAAAGCATAGTAATTTTGGCATGTTCTATACATTGTCAATTGTTTAAAAATTATCTTATTAGCATAATACGGTTATATAGTTTTTATGAATAATACAACATTGAACTGTTTTAAAAATTCGGACATGCTGCTCTGACTTCCTTGTAGGAGCTACAAGCATTCCTTTTTTAACTACCTGTTTTTTAAATTGAAGGTTAAAATTAAAGGTTGGCCATTTTGTTTTGCTTCTTTTTTTTTTTATTTTATTGTCTTTATTATTAAATCATAGCTGTGTGCAATCAAAGGGTACAATGTGCTGGTTTCATATACAATCTTAACTATTTTCATCAAACTGATTAACATAGCCTTCCTGGCATTTTCTCAGTTATTACATGAAGACATTTGTATTCTGCATTTAGTAAGGTTTGCCTGTACCCTTCTAAGATGCACCGTAGGTGTGGCCCCACCAATTACCCTCCCTCCACCTCCACCTCCTCCCTCCCCTCCCTACCCTTGCCCCTTCCCCCATATTCTTGTGTTATAGTTGGGTAATACCCTTAATACGACAGCTATAAATTAGCTTCATAATAGGGCTGAGTACATTGGATACTTTTTCTTCCATTCACTTTTTCTTCCATATTCACTTTGCTAAGAAGAATATGTTCCAGTTCCATCTATGTAAACATGAAAGAGGTAAAGTCTCCATCTTTCTTTAAGGCTGTGTAATATTCCATGGTATACATGTACCACAATTTATTAATCCATTCATGGATCAATGGGCACTTAGGTTTCTTCCATGACTTAGCAATTATGAATTGGGCTGCAATGAACATTCTGGTACAGATGTCTTTGTTATAATGTGATTTTTGGTCTTCTGGGTATATACCT